>VWZG01002748.1:695614-716515 GCA_013396735.1 Grallaria varia
CACACACCGCACCTGCAGCACACACCGCACACACCGCACACAGCACATATACTGCACACAGCGCACGCAGCGCACACACTGCGCCTGCAGCACACAGCGCACACAGCGCACACACCCCACCTGCAGCACACACCGCACACAGTGCACACACTNCCGCACACACCGCACACAGCGCACCTGCAGCACACAGCGCACACCCCGCACACAGCGCACCTGCAGCACACAGCGCACACAGGGCACACGGTGCACACACCGCACACAGCGCACCTGCAGCACACAGCGCACACAGGGCACACGGTGCACACACCGCACACAGCGCACCTGCAGCACACAGCGCACACACCGCACATACCACACCTGCCGCACAGACCGCACACACTGCACACAGCGCACACACTGCACACACCGCACACAGCGCACACAGCGCACCTGCAGCACACAGCGCACACGGTGCACACACCGCACACACCGCACACAGCGCACCTGCAGCACACAGCGCACACCCCGCACACAGCGCACCTGCCGCACACAGCGCACACAGCGCACACGGTGCACACACCGCACACAGCGCACCTGCAGCACACAGCGCACACAGGGCACACGGTGCACACACCGCACACACCGCACACAGCGCACCTGCAGCACACAGCGCACACACCGCACACACCGCACATACCACCCCGCTGCTCTCGCCGGGCTCTCGGCTGTTCTGCGGGCAGCAGCTCCCTCTGCCGAGCACAGTGCGCCTCATTCCCGTCCCTTCGAGCCACTGCAGCTGAAGGACACAAGTTTGGAAGCTGTGCCACTGTCCCCCCAAATGTACACACAGCTCCATCATGGACTGACATGGGCTCGGCTGGAGCCCCAAGTTCACACTCCTCGTCCTTCATTAGCACAGCCCACTGTGCTTATGGAATTAAAAAAATTACTTGAAATGCAACTTTTAATTGTTTTAACATTAGGGCAAAAGTCTTCAATACTTTTTGTGCTTTCTATTTTCTTCTAGTTTCTAAAACTCAGTTCCTGGGTTTTACTCCCTCGTTACTGCAGACGCAACGGTGAAATTCTGCTTGTTTGCTCACTTGGTGTCTTGCTGAGGTTAAGTGCCTGTAATTACCATGCCTCATTTTCCACGGAGCACAAGCCTAATCTGGACTCTGAGGAGAGCCATAAAACCTTTGAGCACCCGGTGCTGAAGGCACTGGGCATTCCACGTGCTTCCAGCAAAGCAGCCAGAGGCTGCTGGCCTTTGTCCTGTGCTTGACTTTTCCCCCTCTTTTAAACTCAGAGGGGAAATTTATGTCTGATATTATGAAGAAATCCTTCCCTGAGAGGGTGGGCAGGCCCTGGCACAGGGTGCCTAGAGAAGCTGTGGCTGCCCTTGGATCCCTGGGAGTGTCCAAGGCCAGGTTGGACAGGGCTTGGAGCAACCTGGGCTGGTGGGAGGTGTCCCTGCCCATGGCAGGGGGTGGCACTGCGTGCGCTTTTAGCCCAGTTTCTTAAGTTTAAAGCAGGTTTTTCGTAGTGTGTATTTATTAGCAGTACTTTAAAACACCATTAATCTTTGCTGCTCCTTTTCTGTGGTGTGCCATTTGCTGATCCACTGCTGAACAAAACTAAACCACTGCTAAACTGTTGCTGAACAGCAGGAAAATGTGCAGGAAAATCAAGATCAAACACCCACTCTGGGAAATACGCAGAGGAGATACTTGAACTGAGTGGACACTGAGAAAGAAAGTGTTTTACCTCATACTGTGTCCAAATGTCACTTTTTTTTCATGATATAAAGTGAAACCTAAGTGTGTGTTAGAATGACTCAAACCAATTACCATTAGCCATGCTGATAACTAGCACTAATTCCAGAGGAAGCACTTAAGTAATTCTGTTGAATTTAATAGGATGATAATCAACAGTGATTGTAGGTTAGTCTGAAGATGAGTATACCTGGTTTGTTACAGTAATGTGGTTTGAAAAGCAATAAGAGGAAAATGTAGCTGCTCTGTCAGTTTAATGAATGTGTTAATTAGTTACTGACTGAGCTAGAGGGGAGGCAGCTCATGGCTCTGCTGCCATCACTGCCACCCCTTCTCAGCCAGCTCTGCCCATCCATGCCCTGTGCTGCTTCTCACACACTGCTGAAACATGGGCCTTCTCTGTTTTCCCATCAACAACTTACATAGTGTCCTGTGAAAGCTGCTTTTATCACATCCCTTCATTTGTGTGTGTGGAAATAGTCTTTGCTGATCTGAGCAGCTTTTTTAGCTCGATTGCTACTTGTCATTTTTCACTTGTTCCTACCTTTGAGCCCTTTGAAGTGAAGCTTCTTCATGGAACATCCATCCAGCCTTTGTGGCAGTCCCATGACTTCACAGACTCTTGTTCCATTTGTCCTGGCTGTGTCATGTGGACGGATTTTTGAACTGGAGAATTTAATCTGCATTCAGGCTGTCAGATGACCATGGTCCACTGGAAGGCTGCACTTGGAAAGGGAACATGGCCCAGGAGGAATGTTTTGTTAATGTGACTGTCAGCAGTGTTTGTTTTCCAGCTTCAGACCTGTTGTGACTGGGGGATTTCATTTAAGAAAAAGCTGCCTTGAGTGAAGAAATGCACCAAACTCTTACTCTTCCCTTCCTCAGCCAGATCTGTTCAGCCCAATTTTACCATTTAACCATCAAAATGAATGTGAACTCCATTGTATTCCAGCATTAGTTGTCATTTCTGTCACCCTGTGAGGAAATGACAAGGAGCAGAACTTGGCTTTTTTATCACAGGCATGTGAGCAAGATCTGTGGTTTTTGTGACTCGTATCTGTTTATTTTTTTGTACATGCAGTTATCATGGATATTTTTGGTGCCAGGGTTTCTACTGAAAGCAGCTAAGCCAGAGACATTTAGAGTAGAGAAGTTGTATCACCAATATAAATTTGCAGGTAATTAAGACAGATGAAAAGAAACCCCCAGAAATACAAGTTGGAAAATGAGTCCCTGTTGTGTGTCAGGAGTCCTGACTGTGTGTAAAGACAAGGACAAACGTTGCAATAACCTGTTGCTCCTCAGCCACCAAACAGGGACAGGAATGAAAACAAATGGGGAAATGGACTGTTGTTCTTCTCACACCTGAGGCTCTGTCCTGCATCACCTGTATCCCTTCTCCCTCTGCTGGCAGAGACTCCCCTGGATACACCAGGGTGCCAGAATGTGGGGACGAGTCACACTTAATGGCAAACCCAGAGTAATTCAGGTTGCACTTCACAAAGGAAAATCCTTCAGTATCCCAAATTGCAACTTGCCAAATTCTTCCCTTTGTCCTTCAGGTTTGCCTTCAAAAAAAAAAAATTTCCTAAGTTAATTCAGTTAATTTAAGGAATAAGGATTTATTTGTTTGGAAAATCTTACAGCCTCTCAAAATTCTGTTATAATTAGTTCAAGACTATCTCCAAGTGTTTTCTTGAGAGGAAACTGTTCCTTGGCTGCAGGAACCTTGGCTCCAAGAGCCCTGGAATCTTGTAACAGCCTGATATCTCCTGACAGGATGCAGGTTTCAGAGCAGTTGCTCTGGGCAGTAGCAGAGCAACATACAGGTCTGAGAGCCATTTTTGGAATTACTGCATGTTCTGGGGAGCTTTTTGCAAAGATTGGGTTCCTTGATTCCAGGGGCTGAGCTTTGGCTCCAGATGTTCTTTTGATGTCCTCCCTCTGCTTTTAGGGACATTATCCTATCTTTTAGGAGGTAAAAATAGAACAAAAGATGGTCAGAATTATCAAGATGACTGAACTCAATGTATCAGAGCTGAGCAAGGCAGAAGTGAGATGTGCTCCTGTCTCCCCCGCCCTCACATGATCTCCAGCTCTTAGCAGAGGTGACTGTAGGTGATGGAGTTTAATGCTTCTTCAATTGCTCTGCTTTGACCTTTGCTTAGAGGTGTGCTGGGCTGTGCTGAGAATACAACATCAGCCTCTCTGCCTGAAGGCACTGACATCTTACACCAGTGAAAATGAGAAGGGAGCCATGAGCTGTGAGTCCCTGAACAGTTACAAAAGCAACAAATAAGGTGCATATGAGCAGAATGAAAGTTAAAACTCTTAAATAGTGTCATGTGAGACACTAAGGCTTTGATTTTCTTCCTTTGATCATGACAGAACCTCCTCTCACACACCACAAATTCTTTTGTAATTCTGTCTGAATGGTCCCATTTGAAATCCCAACAAGTGCAGATGTTCAGCAGATTTGAAGGTGAGAATGAATAATGAAAATTAACTCATGTTATCCCACTGTAGAACAGTCAACTTGTTCTCATCACTAGTTTTGAGCTTGAATGAGTTCTGAGGCTTTCTGAACGAGTTATGGTATAGAAGACAACCACAGGTACTCCTTTCCTTCCCTCTGCTGTGTCTTTGCCATTAACCAGGAGGTTTCCTGCTTGTGAAGGTGCTCTGAGGTCTCTTTGCATTCAGCAGAAGGAGGTGACTTGTCAGAGGTACAGAAAGTGATTCCTCCAGATGAGCAACACTTCTACAACTGGATTCAAAGGAGACACAATTGTGCACAGTATGATTTTAATTTATTCTTTCTTATAAAATTAATGGGTTAAAGATTGGATTAAATAATGACCCAGTGATGCTGCTGAGAAGCCAACACTGTTTCTTGTAGAAAATGCTATTGGAATAACTGAATTGAGCAGTTGTGTACCTAGAGCAGATAGAGACGTGTACTAAGTGTTGGGATACTTTGACTTTTACAAATAATTGTATTCCAACTGAGTGGAAGCTCTGGAATTCAGGAATATCTTAGTGGCCTATAATTTAGGAAACAGATAAGAAAAAATGAGGCATGGGAAAATCAGTGGGGATGAGGTTAAGTAGAAGTAAAAATGTTCCCCCCTATTGCTCTGATACGAATACCAGCCCTACCTGGTGTGTTGTGGTGACGTAGAGAGAGACTCCCCCAGTCTGCTCCCATACAGTGTGGGAGCAGGCAAGGGAGGGAAATATCCATGGGAGTGACTTCAGTGTTTCCCATGCAAAACATAGGGATAGTAATTTTATTCTTGGGTTTGGAGAATGCAGTTAATATAAAGGCAGGGTGGGTGTTTCCTTAGGGAAACAGTAAATAAGTGAAAGAGCTTCCCTTCAAGTGTTCTTGGCATGTTGGGAAAACTTGGATTTTCCTGCTGTAGGTTTTTCTGGGCAGTGGGATGAGGGGTGCAGGCTGTGGGGGTGGGAAGCAGGACTGTGCAGCAGTTCCCTCACCAGGTGCAGATCCTTGGACAGCTGCAGTCAGGGAACAGTGGGAATTTCGCACTGACGTCAGCCCTTGGTGCTGACGCAGCTGCCTCCCATTAACTACTCAAGATGGATCATAACTCTTCCAGCAGGCAAAGAATTTGCTTTAATCCCTAAGTGTGAAGACAAGTGTTTGTTCATTTTCATTACAGATGTTCCTTCTGTTTTTTCACCTGCAACTTGTTTTGCAACTTCCAGTTGTGCTGGGAAAACATGCACCATTTTCTCTGCCTTTGAAAAGGCACCAGCTTCGATTCTTTCAGGTTGTGATATAATTTCCACTGGAATTTGGATTAATTAGTTTGTTGCATTTTTCTGCTTGAATGTCTTGTTTCTTTTAAATGTGCCCAAAACACTGACACAGAGCAATATTTACTGTCTGCTCGAGGCTGTGGTGCTGCACTTGCATTAAATACCCGACAGACACCACAGGGAGTTGCTGCTCTGATCATGATTTGCACTCAACATTTCACACTGATGGAAATTTTTTCAGTGGGAGATAAGCAGACAGACATTTAGGATTCCTGCTTATCTGCAAGTGAACTTGACAGTGCTCAGTGCTGAAATCCACCCTTGCTTGGGCAGTTTGCAGTTCCCACTGTCATGGTGACCTTTGCTGTCGTCCCTGTTCAAATCTGGCAGTAGATAAAGGGTGTAGCCATTCTGAGAATCTGAGGAGAATAAAAAACCTCATTAATATTTCACTGGAGAGTGGTGAAATGAAATCACAGAGTTACTCTCGTGAATTCTCTTATCAGTAGTCAAAATGGAATTGGATGTATCCTGACATTGGCAGATGTTTTGTTGTAGAAAAGGGTTAGATAATTTCTTTGGGTTTTTTTAAAGACTTGTTTTCACTGAACAAGGAGCTGGGGCAGATTTGACCCAGATTCCCCTGTGCCTGTTCCTGAAGGTTGGGGATACTCAGTGAGTGATACCAAACTGTTCCCTGATGATCTTTGTTCTGTTCTAATTGAAATTGTGGACTGAAGGGAAGCTGGGCATTGTCAAAGAAATTTGAACTTGGATACTGTCTCCTCCAAATAGTCACAATGGCAGAGAGGGCCCTGCCAGGGGCTCCAAGATACCTTCACTGTAAAAGGGCTTCTGGCAGGTCTTTCGGAGGCAGTGATACCTGGGACACTGAAGTACTAACAGACTGATTCAGGAGGCAGCTCAGGTTAGGAACATTGTGCCACCAGATGTTGTCTGGTACCTGGCTGAGTGCAGGCACAGGAGTGAATAACACAAATTCTATAATAAAAATACTGGTGAAATGGCTGGGAAAACAAAATCACTCCTTTTTCTAGAAAACAGATCTCATTTCTGTCCCTTCAGGCTTGTTTTCGTCATTTCTGAGAAAGAAAGGCCCATTTTGCCACCAAATGTAACATGCATCAAATAAGTGTTAATTTTCTCTGGACTACGATCCTAACAACTTGAGTTGTAGTAGAAAAGGCTTTTGACAGGATACTGAAAATAGGGTTGCCTAACTTAGGCTCAGGATCTGCAGAGCAGGGTCTAACAATTACCTGCTTTTCCAGGCACAGTACCTCTGGCAGCATCTGGGCCTGTAATCCTGGGCAAAAAGGCTTCCAGGTGACTAAAACTAATACCAGCACCACCCCCAAAATAACCATCATCTTGGCCTTGGAGTTACTAGTTTTCTAGTTTCTCAGGTTAATAGTTGTAGGCTAAAGAAAGTTTCCTATTTGCATTCATTTTTGCACACATAGCAGTGAAGTTAAATTTAGTTTATTTAAAAAAAATACAGAAAATACTATGTAAGCATACAAATCAGGCTGGTTTGTGGAGCTCAGTAAACATAAAGGAAGCAGCAGTTTAATCCAAATGAGGAATTGCATCCTAATCACCTCAACACATGCATATTTCATCAGTACGTGTTCTGCAAAGCAAAGACCCTGGAAGGGCTTGCTGTTCCAAAGCTCCTCATCTCCTCAGCTTTTCTAGCACCAACTAGACTGTCACTGCATATGCATGTGAATTTTAATTTCTTAATTTCTGTGGAAAACAGTTCGGTAAAATCAAAGAGAGCAGCTCCCAGGCATTGGGGAGGGGCACAGACCCTTCTGCTCCCAGAACAGCCACAGGTCGGTGCCTCTGGAAGTGCCAGAGCCGGAGCACTTGGGCCCATCCTTGTCACCAGGGAATGCTCACATGACACCACACCGGCCATGGAGCTCACCTGGAGGGACGGGGGGTGCTGCTCTCACTCCTGCAGGTGATGGGCAAAGGCCAGGGAAGGTCCAAAGGAAGCAGGGCAACCTCTGGGTTTGTACATAATAGGTACATTCTGGAAACATCCTGAGCTCCAGGGATCTGCCGGAAATTGGGGTGTTAATCTGAGAGCTCCTGAGATGAATCAGAGGATGTGAGTGCACCAGGTATGAAAAGCACTCTAAAAAGAAATGGACAATTCTCCAGACATTAGCTTTGATATCTAAAAACTCTTGATGCTCATTCAGCGCAAGGGAGGAAATGAGAGACTGTGACACCTTGGGTGCCTGGAAGTGTCCCCCCCCTGTTTCTGTGGTGCCTGGTGCTGTGTTCATGGCATGATTCAGTGAAAATCAGTCCTGTGCATCTGCAGGGACCAAGGCCATTACTCCTGATGATCCAGATGATCACACTCTTACCTTCTGGTACATGTTCACTTATTACCTACATAAAATACAATAGGGAGTGAAATGCCTGGTTTAACACCTGGTAGAGAGTGTGGTATCACTGTTAGGATCTGCACTGCCAGTACTGGTGGTGGTTCAGGAGGAGCTTTCCTATTAATTTCACGGAGTGCGAGGGAATAGCAGCAGCATTCCAGCCCGAGCTGCACGGCCCGGGAGCAGCCTCGGGATTTACGGGAATGACATCCACGGCTGACATCAGCTGGCAGTATTTGCATTGGATTTCGGCGTGGCTCGGAGGTGGGGCTTGCCGGGGACGCTGCTCCGGGCTGTGGTCCAGCGCGAGGGAGCCGGGAGCATCCTCGCTCTGCCGCCCCGCCGCGCCTCCTCCCTCCTGCGGCGCGGGCGGCGCGGGGGAGCCCGAGCGCTGCTCCTGCTGCTCGGGGTCTCCGAGAGCTGCTCCAGCCCCGCCGCACCCGGGGCTGCTCCAGCCCCGCCGCACCCGGGGCTCTGCCCCCGCTCCGGCTGCTCCAGCCCCGCCGCACCCGGGGCTGCTCCAGCCCCGCCGCACCCGGGGCTCTGCCCCCGCTCCGGCTGCTCCAGCCCCGCCGCACCCGGGGTTCTGCCCTCGCTCCAGCTGAGCTCCGGAGTCCGCAGCGGGGAAGGGCGTGTGTGTACCCGGAGAGCTTAATTAACCATCCTCGGCGCGGCAAGGAGTTGGAAGAATCGCGGTTTTTTCAGCACGTTTGGTTCTTCATTGTTGCCTGCTTTTTGTTCTGCTTATCAGGGATGCTTTCAGTTGAATATTTCTTCCTCCGATGCCACAGAAGAGTGTCTAGAAAAACAAAAAACTTGTGATGTGGAGCTGACAGTTCTGGTTTCAGCCGGTGAAAACTTGCAGAGACAGTGAGAAGGCAAAGAAAGAAGAATGCCAAGGACAATGTCAGTGATGCCTGGTAATTTGTCACTCAATGGGACGAGCTTCTTCAGTGAAAATCATGGCATCATGGACAAACCCAGTGAGCAGAGGACTTGGAATGTCTTTCTGTTCTGCTTGACTTTTACCATTGCATTCCCAGCCATTCTGAGCAGCATTTATTCACTAGTTTCCCTGCTGAAAATGCAGAACAAAACCATGGTTTCGATGATTGTGACCGCCTTGGCAGTAGATGATTTGATCAGCATTGTGCCACTGATTATCTTCATGCTCACACAGTGGTCAAGTGAAGTCCTCCCCCAGCCTCTGTGCACCACATCAGCACTTGCATATTTATTCCAGGGCATTTCTAGCAACCTGAAAGGGTCACTTGTAGTTTCTTACAACTTCTACACCGTCAACACAGCTAAGACCCTGAGCTGCAGCACTTCCAGGCAACATGTGAGCGTGGTGTGGGCCATCCTCACCATCTGGACTGTCAGTTTGCTGATCTGCATTTTGCCCCTCTGTGGTTGGGGCAGGTACATCCCCACCTCCTGGGGCTGCTTCACCGACTGTGCCAGTTCCTACATCCTGTTGGTGTTCATTGTCTACTCCCTGTGCTTCTCCCTGCTGGCAGTGCTGGCTGTGCCCCTCACTCACCAGCTGCTGTGCTCAGCTGAGCCACAGCTCTCGCACACGATGTACCTGGAGGTCCCTGGAGGCTTCACCACCCCCAGCACCCCCGCGGCTGCCCCGGCGCTGTCACCGCTGGACCCTGCGGATAAAACCCTGGAGCATTTCCAAAGCGCAGAGGCAGTTTTGGGGAAGGGTGTGGCCAGAAGTTGTGCCCTCATGAGCAGCACGCAGAGCAGGAACTTCATGGTGGGCTTTGCCCAGAAACGATTCTCACTGATCCTTGCACTGACCAAAGTCGTTCTCTGGCTCCCAATGATGGTAAATTGTCAGATCAATTTCCAGTGTTCGCTTACATTTCGATGGGATGTGACCTGTGGGCCGTGGATTCAAACAGGTGAACAGTGGCCATTGCGGCTGTTCTTACAGTATAGTTGTGCCAGCAAAAGTCCTTTCCAGCAGGTCTGTGCCACTGCATGAGTGTAACTGGTGTCCAGTGGGTTTGGCAGAGCTTTGTTCATTGGTCTGATATTCTGTTGTTGCATCATGCATGAATAAAGGGGGGAATAAGGTCTCCCTTTGATATTCCCAGATGTGTGACAAGGTGTCTGCTCAACATTTTGGGGTCTGGGAATTGTACTGAGCCAACAGCCCCTCCTTCACAGCTCTGAGTCACGTCCTTTGTCAGATGCATTAAAAAATGAGAATTTGTTAGGAAAATGCAGTTCATTTGTATCTGCAATCCCTGTGGTACCAGGGGCGGGAGGAATGTGGTCCGTGGGCATGGATGTGTATTTGGGAAAGGTACATTAGAAAGGGGTCTGATGAGAACAGGGAACATGGATCTGGGGCAGTGTGAGCCCTGTCCTGGGGTGTGTGTGGGCTCTGCACCTGAGCTGGGGCTCCTCAGTGCCACAGGAGGGGCTGAGCCATCAGTCCCTGCTGAGTTTCTTGGATTGGGAGCTGATTAATAGTGCTCAGCATCTATATTTAGCTTCAATGAGGGTTTTTCTGAGAACTACAGAGTGAAGGGGAGAGCAGTGAGGGTGTTTACTCTGTGTTGGAAACAGAATTGTTGTGCTCAGCAAACACCTGTGTCTTACAGTTGTGTCATATTCATAGCAAGATGTTCTGTTTATTCCTGGAAGCATCTCAAGTGCCTGAAATGATTTCAAAATGCTCTTCCTTCCAGGTACAGATGGTTGTCCAGTACATCACTGGTGTGCAGAGCCTTTCTTTTGAGGCACTGAGCTTCCTGCTGACTGTGCTGGCTGCCACGGTCACCCCTGTGTTTGTCCTGTCAGAGCACTGGCTCCACCTGCCCTGCGGCTGCATCATCAATTGCATGAGGGATTCCTATGCAGTGTCTTCAGAAGATTTCAAAGGTAAGTGTGGAAGGGTTGCCTTGGTGTAACAGAGGATGCCAAACCTTCCCTGGTAACCTCTTTGGAGTCTTCTAGACCCCTGTTTTTCTCAGGGCCTCATGGCAAAACAGCTGGATGAATGGAATGGGTCAGTTGGAAGGGATCATCTGGTCTCAACTGCAAAAGTTAAGGGCTAAATATTTCTGAAGATGTGGGAATTTTTTCCATTCTCTGGTGTGAAAGTCCTCTAAGATCAGTGGATGGATTTCTGACATCTGCTGTGTGTTTTGGGAGAAAGAGCTCCTGAATCCTAGAGGGAGGCCATCCCCTGTGCACAGCTTTCACTTGCTTTAAACACACCCTCCAGGTGCAGAATGGCTTGTGCTGCCACTGTTGCCCTTTAGCCACTTCCCTGGATAGAATGACTGCAGTTCATCCAGAAGGCAGTGTCCTCTTAGAAGTCTTTCTTCTCAACAGTTCATTTGTTTTATGGACAGAAAATTGCCTGTTTGTAGCAGTGGTTGGATAATTTATTCCATGTTCAGCATGTCATTTTCTTGTGTGTGTAATCTCATTTTTCTTCTCGGTCTTGACTCTTAACATGATGTTTCCTCCCTTCCTGCTTAGGCAAACGCAGGGGTTTCGAATTCAACCTGTCCTTCCAGCAAGGCTATGGAATCTACAGAATATCCCAGGAAAACCACCCCCACCACAACAGTGATGGTAAATCTACGTCCTACCACAGCCTGGTGGGCTCTGACTGCGATGACCCAGGGCCTGGGAGAAGGAGTGTTGGTGCCCCCAGGCCCAGTCCCCCTCATGGCCTGTCTGACGGGCTGGGTTCTGGTGGGGCCCAGCCGGGCACACACCGTGACCCACCTGTGATCCATGAGGGGCCGGAGTGGAGGCTGTCCCACGAGGAAAGCCACGAGCCTGAGCTCACAGACTGGGAATGGTGCAGGAGCAAATCCGAGAGGACCCCTCGGCAGGTAAAATAGGTGCTTGCCCTTATTCTTTTCTGATAACAAGTTACCTTATAAAATAAGAATGATTTTTACTTACATTGACCTTTCTGTTAGTCCTGTTGGCAGTGTAGTTACATTTAGTAAAACTCATACTTAGCATTGCATAATGTTCAGTAGCCACAGACTTATTTGCAGATGCTGATCCTGCAAAAATTTCTCGCTTGTCTTTGTAATCGTGGGGTTTTCTTCTTACTATCTGACATGTGCCTGCATGATTTGTATATGGTAAGAACTCAGTATGAATGATGCTAATTCATCTTAATGAACAGGAAGTTTCTCTTCAAAAGACTCTGAAGGATGACGTTTTCAAGAATATTTCCAAGCATCTGGTGACTCTTTTTGTCATCCATATATTTTGAGTGGCGGAAAAGCAGACTCAAACATGAATGTGCACTGTGGCACTCAGTGGACCTTTGGCATTACAGTTGGTGGGAGTGGGGTAAGAGCCTGTGTGAAGTCCACAGAACAGCAGCTGTAGAAGCCTTTAACTTGGAAAGGACCTCTGGAAGTCACCTAATCCAACCTCCTGCTCCAAGCAGGGTGACTCCAAGCTTGATCAACTTGCTCTTGACCTTTGCAAGTTCATAGGTGAGATGTATTTTACATCCCAATAGGGGAATCCCTCTCCGTCTGATGAACACAAGTTTATCATCTGAGTCAGAGTAGGAATGTGTCTGATATTTCCAGTTTGACCTACCATGCCTTTCATAAAAAGCCAGTGTTCACTTTGTGCAGAGATGAACTACTGCATTTGGAGGCAAAACTAAGGGATGACTCAGCCTGGTTTTAATCTGCCAGTTCTTGCTAAGGTCTTGTGTGCCATGTACAGTCTGGTTAACCAAGTCACTATATTAGTAGGTTCATAACTGTGGCTCTTCTTGCAGGAGTTTCCAGATGGAGCTTAAAACAAACAATAATAATTTCTTTTCCCTTGTGCTGTGGCTGCCAGTTCAGACTGCAGCCCCGTGACTCCACTGCAGCAGGGGTGAGCAGCTCTCTGCAGCACCTGGCAGTGGCTGCCTGGGGATGCTTTCTGTGCCCTGGGGCTCTGTGTGTCCCTTTTGGACATACTCTTCACTGCTTGCATTACAAGGAATCACAATTCATCCTCTTCTGACCTTCTCCAAGGTATAACCCAGTGTGCAGTTGCCCGGCATTAAGGCTCCTATGGAGTAAAAGGTCCAGGCATTGGAGTTACAGCTCTCCCTAGTTCTGACATTCAAGCAGGATCTGCCAGAGCTTCACAGCTGACATTTGCTTTGCTGCTGGGAAAGGGCAGAGTGTGAAACCCCAGCAAGCTTTGTAAAAATAATGTGTTGCTCAGGTGTATGCTGGATGAAAGATCAATTTGGGCCACACATTAAATAAGTTGAAAACCATCCCTTGTATTCATCCTGTCTGGAAGTCCTGAAGTGTCTAAGAAAAGTCACTTTGTTCTCATCACTGCATATCTCATGTGTGTTAAAAGAGGAGTCTGTCCCTGGCAGTGACTGGCCACGTCCTTCTGCAGGAAATACAGGGGTTGTCAGAGAGCACATAAATACAGGTGTTCTTACTCGAGTGCTTCCAGCTTCCTTTTCCATGAAAGAACCTCTAAGAACTGGCAGGAGGAGGAAGAACAGGCATTCCACGTGGGTGCCCAGCTCAGCTGTTGGGTAATGTGGTACAAGAGCTCTCCCATGCTGAATTCCCACACAGCTGGCAGGAGTGGCCTGTCCAGCTGCCCTGAGCTGCTCCACTGCCTCGGGTGGCCCGGGGAAACCAGGGCTAGGAAATCTCTCCCCACAGCACTGTTTCACCCTCTGAGCTGTGGGTGACCCCAGCAGAAGGCTGGCTGCCCGTTTTCATTTGGGTTGTGAAAGCAGTATTTTGTATTTTGTTATTTTCAGACCTTAACTAAACAGCAGGGAAGGTATCAATGAACCTGACTGGGCTGTTTGAAGGGCAGGTTGCCAGACAGTACACGGGATGCTTTGGTTTCCTGCTGAAGCCTTGGAGGGTGGCACTTCCTTGGGGTGATAATACTCATGTCACAGCTCTTTGTCTCTTAATTGTCAGTTCTGTGAGTAAAGAGTTACTCCATCAAAGTGATTTTTCTGGAATAAAAGTGGCACCAGGGAGCATGAGGCAGCAGCATTTATTTAATACCTGTATGGAGTGGCTGTAATTGAGAGGGAGAGAAAATGGTATTTGTCATTTCTAACTCTCACTCAGCTGCATTTTTGAAAAATACCTTTAACATCTCATAAAGTACCCATGTATCTGTCTTTTTTTTTGCCTGTACTTAAGTGCCTTTAGGCAACACAAATCTCCCAGGCTGGCAGTATGTTCCAGGCTTGCTGGTTATTTTTTTTCTCTCTCTCCATACCTCATCTGTGGGTTGCCTCAAGCAAAGTCTTTGAAGAGACTCTATACAGAAGCTCTTTATGTGCCCTGCAAGGAGAAAGACGGGGAGGCTGTGTAAGTGACTGCACTGAGAAGTTTGTTTAACATGATAAATTCTCAGGGTCTTCCTCACTCCAGGAAAGTTGTGAACATTCCAGTAAACACCAAGCACAGCACAGAGCGGGTTAGGAATGGCCTTAGAGGGCCTCCTGCTTCTCCTGGCTGGTGCATCTGTGCCACCGTCTCTTGATCTGCTGTGCCCTTCCCATCAGGGCTCTTCCTGATGGGGGTGGTTGGAACCTGGTTCCTGTTTTCCAAGGAAGGTCCTGTGGTTGGAAAATCAATGTAGCATTTCGCCATTGTCTTTGTGCTCCACATAGACAGAGGGTGTGTGTGGTCCATGTGATGCTCCTGCTGCCATTGGCACTCTGGAACTGCAGGGTTCTGGTTCAGATCAAAAAGCAACAGCTTTCAGATCAGGTGCTTAAATTGGTTCTTGCAAATGCTGGGTACAAGTGTCTGTGCACCTGCAGGACTGGAGAAGGGAAACACAAACCTGGGCTGGGAGAAGCACTGTGAGGGTAAATGAGGCCTGTGGAGCTGAGCAGTGACACAGCACCCCAGGGGTCACTCCTGCAAAGAGCTGCCACTGCTGGGCACCAGTGCTCTTTTTCTGAGGGAACAGGCTGTGCTCCAAACAAAACTGGTACCCCACTGACGGAGGGGCCCTTGTGATTGTCCCTAAGGCCACTTGATGGCTTAGGAACTACAGAGCAGTGCAAGTGGGACACCGGCCCATAAACCATTACAGTCCAGGCTGATGTGGGCTTGTTTTTTTTAAGGCTTGTGCTGTTCTTCAACACAGTTTTCTTCCTTGTATTTTCCTGGTAAGCAAACCCACCACTTGGGTTTAGCTTCACATCACACCTCGTGGTGTGATGCTGGCAATGGGACTCAGAACCTTTTTCCAGGACTGACAGTACACGTCACATGAACTCCATCCAGGCTGAGGAAAAGGATGAGGCCAGTTCTGCAGGGATTACAAGAGAGAGGATGAGTGTCCACAGATCTTCTCCTGTCCCAAGAGTGACTGAGAGAGCTGGACCAGACATACTGCCCCAGGCAGATGACTCCTGTGAAACCCAGGAGTGAGGAGAGCCCTGGACTCTCCTGAGCAGCCTTAAATCCTGTGTCCAAGCTGCACCCACAGCGGGGTCACTAAGGGTGCCAGGGGAATTATTTGTGGAATATTGCAGGGCTTTCTGTTGAGTTCTGAGCATCACCTGTGAATCCAAAGCTGACTGCAGTCACATTCATGGCTTTCCAGTAATCCCCCAGCTCTGCAGGTTACTCATGGGCTCCTGCAGACCCCAGAGGGATGCAGAGGTAGTGCCACGTACCCTTGGGATGCACTTCCCAGCAGGGAGAGTCAGGCTCTTCTTTGGCAAGTGAGGAAATTAAGATTTCTTGTGTACTTGGGAGCTTAATACCCTTTATTAATATTTTATGTAATTATAGCTATTTCATGACAGACCAGGCAGAAGAGGGTGGGGTTCTTGTTTTCTGTCAGTTTGCAAGGAAAGACACAAGAGCAGATTCTGTAAAAGTTACTTTCCCCTTTCTCTTCCCTTTCCTTCCCCTTCTCTCCCCTCTCAGAAAAGCCACAGGGATCAAGAACTTCTTTTCTGTGCAGGAAAGTTTCTTGATTCCATTTCTCGAATAATTTAAAAACTAAGTCAGATGACTCTTGGTGGGCCCTCTCTCACTGCTTTGGGCATTTCTAAAAGGAAACCTTTCTGCCCGGCCATTCCCAGCTGTTGTGGGGCCTGGATAGGTCAGGAGCCTCCCCTGTGGACTGTATCCTCCCTATGGATAATATCCTCCCTATGGACAATACTCTCCCTGGTGAATATGACCCAACTGGACAGGGGAGCCCAGTCCTGACCCACAGTGATGATGAGGAAGGTTTTGCTCATGGCAGCCACAGCTGCCTCCTGTCTTCTGTGAAATCTGGGAGGTGGAGGATGTAATTAAATAATGAAAGGATTTATCAATTATGCAGAGATCTCTCTGCTCAGAATGCATCAGCACTCCATAAGGAACAAGGACATTTGTGATTCATTTTGTTGGGATTTTTTTGTCTTTCCTTGTTAAAAATGCATGTGCTGGTATACGGAGTTCTCCAGCGAAATGCCTGTCCCAGATTCCAACAGAACATTCTCTGGGCATCTTGGGCAGGGGCTGCATGGGGGCATGTTGTGGGGTGGGACAGGATGGACATCTATATATATATATTATATATTATATGTATTAGGCAACATTGTAAACTGCCAGCTTGGTGTTTCTGTGCTGCAAAGCTGCAGAACATGGCTCTGCAGAGGCACAGCTCTGAGTTAGTGCTGGGCTGCAGCTTTGGTGGGTCCTGCCAGGTATTTCAGAGTGCTCAGTTCAAAGTTGGCCTCAACAGAAGGACAGTGATTTTGGCTTCCCTACCCATTCCCTGTGTAGGGAATGCTGTGATTTTGTTAATTGAAACATTTGAGCATTTCCAAATTGAAACCTTTCAAAGCTACCAGAAATCAAGAAATTAATTGTTGAAGGGTAAATACTTCATAGAATCACAGAATAGTTTGTGTTGGAAGGGACCTTATGTGCCATCTCATTCCACACCCTGCCAGAAGAAAAGTGTCTGTAAGTGGATAAAGAACCATAACAGAGTGAATTTTAACTCTGCAGTGTTGAAGTGGAGTGGTGCCCTTCCTTCTCCTCTCCTGGCTGAGAGTGAGTGAGGTCTCTGGAAGTCAAGTCTTCCCTTCCAGGAGGAGAACAAGGTTCCCTTGGCCCTGTGGAGTTGCCATGGATACCAGACTGGTGTGGGATGGATGATGCCCTTCAGCTGTGGAGTGTCCTTGTGCTGTGCTGCCACTCCTGCTGGACGTGAGCCTGGTCTAACAAGCTCAATGCTGGAGTTGGAGAAAAAGTTGTTCATTTTATTTAGGATTATTGTGTCTGATGTGCTGCAAAACTGCTGAGACACAAAAGCTGCAAAATGGCACTTTGGTTGAAAAGAAAGGGTTTATTTTATTTCACAAAGCTCTGTACCTTTGTGCCAGTGCCTTGTTCCTGCCTGTAGTGTCTAGGGCCCAGAGCTACAGCCCAGTGTTGTGGGGCACGGTTTGCAGGGGCAAGTGGATTCTCTGCTTTAGAAACAGATGAAGGTGTCTAGGATTGAGCAGTGTTTCTACCAGAATTGTTCTGGTGGAAAATGACGGAGTTCACTGCCTTCTTGGTCAGTGACTGCACAGTGTATAGAAGACTTGATGTATCTTTTTCACTTCTGGCAGTAAATACTGATTTCTCAAGAGAAAACAGATGTTTGGAAAGAGCCACTAAGCCATTGGGAAATGTCTCATTCTCCAGGCCTAGAGTGTTCATCCCAGTGTGTGAAGATTGCTCGTTCTCCCTCCAGGTGCCTCAGACATTCCCTCAACTTCCTGGTGTTCAGTCTGACAAATGAAGCAGCACATAACGTTGCACTGAAGAAATCAGCTTTTATTTAACTTTTTTTTTTGTATTCTGTAGTTGTCGTATTGAGTCACAGTCACTTGGGACTTAACTTTCTCTACTGAGGTGTATAACTTCTTTCAAATCATAAATACCAGGTATCTAAAATTCTGCAAGGAAAAGGCAGTAAAATAAATTAACAAACTGAGCATAATTGGCTTATTTATAATAGATTTAGACTTGAAAAACTGGCATCAGATAACGGTCCTCGTTTGTCTTTGCAGCGCTCGGGCGGGGCCTTGGCCGTCCCTCTGTGTGCATTCCAAGGAACTGTGTCTCTCCAGGCGCCCACGGGGAAAACCCTCTCGTTATCCACATATGAGGTGAGCTCTGACGGGCAGAAAATAACCCCCATGGCCAAGAAAATTGAGGTGTATAGGTCCAAAAGTGTTGGGCACGAGCCCAGCCCAGAGGGGTCCCCTCAGACGTGGGCTGACACAAACGTGAAGATTCACCTGGAGGTGCTGGAGATCTGTGACAACGAAGAGGCCCTGGACACTGTGTCGATCATCAGCAATATCAGCCAGTCTTCCACGCAGGCCAAGTCCCCCTCCCTGCGCTACTCCTGCAGGGAGAACAGGTTTGTGTCCTGTGAGCTGGGGGAAAGCGCCTCCTACTCCCTGTTCATCCCATCCCACAGCCCCGGCAGCGACATCAGCATCTCCATCCCCGACACGGTGGAGGCCCATCGGAACAGCAGCAGGCAGTGCATGGACAGGGGGCACCAGGAGGAGATCCAGCTGCTGAACCAGGCCTACAGAGAGCGGGAGGGACGGGGCAGCAGCAGCTGAAGGGTGTGCACTGGGCACACAGCGCTGCTCGGACACACAGCACTGCTCGGACACACAGCACTGCTCGGACACACAGCACAGATCTGACACACAGCACTGCTCTGACACAGAGCGCTGCTCTGACACACAGCACTGCTCTGACACACAGTGCTGCTCGGACACAGCACAGATCTGACACGCAGCACTGCTCTGACACACAGCACTGCTCGGACACACAGCACAGATCTGACACACAGCACTGCTCGGACACACAGCACAGATCTGACACACAGCACTGCTCTGACACACAGCTCTGCTCTGACACACAGCACTGCTCTGACACACAGTGCTGCTCGGACACAGCACAGATCTGACACGCAGCACTGCTCTGACACACAGCACAGATCTGACACACAGCACTGCTCTGACACACAGTGCTGCTCGGACACAGCACAGATCTGACACACAGCACAGATCTGACACACAGCACAGATCTGACACAGCACTGCTCTGACACAGCGCTGCTCGGACACACGGCGCTGCTCAGACACACAGCACTGCTTGGACACAGCACAGATCTGACACACAGCACTACTCGTGGCTCAAGTTCCCTGAGCAGACACAGTGTTGGCTGCTTTTTCCTATCAGACACATTTTATTTGGGTACACGTAATTCAAACTGTTAATGCTCTGTCAAGGGGATAACAAATACTCAAGTGCTTTACAGCTTTGCGGAGTAGATTTCAAGTTATTTATTTATATATCTATTTATTTGAGGAATACGTGTGTCTAAAGGGAATCCTAAATAAAGGTTAAAGTGCAGTTTTGGTGTTTGTTGGCACTGGATGCTGTGTCTGTGGGAACCTGTGGAAATGAGGGAGCAGCTCCACAGCTGGAAGTGACAGTAGTTTTGACTCACTTGCAGTTCTTCTCAGCATTTAAATTGACAAAATACTAAAAATATTTGAATTTATGTTTTTTTTAGAATGTGTGTTTTTTCGCAGTGTGAAAGGAGATGATGGAAATGCTGCAGGTACCTGCATGGGAATGGAAATTGCTCTGGGAGCAAAATCCAGCGATTCCAAACATGAGCACTGCTCAGGTGTCCACATGCACTGTCATGGATTGCTACTGCAGCAAATAGGATAAAACTGGTAAAATCACCCGAGTGTCTCAGCACCAGGCACTTCTCTGTCCTAGACATCTCAATAACAGAACCGGAGATAACAACTGCCCCAGTTTATGGGCAGCCTAAGGGGGTCGGGGAGACCAACTTGTCTGTGTGTGGATGCATAAACCCCTTTGTGAGGGGAAAGGAAGGAAGAAAATAGAAATGTTTATCTTGGGCACCTGGTTCTTCTCCCTTCGCATGGCCAGGTGCTGGGAGTGTTGGACTGTCAGCTGTGAGCAGGGAAAAGATAGAGAATGGTTTCCTTTGAAGAAGCAGCCCTTCACCTGAACACTGGAAATCAGCATGTGATACTGTGTTTCAGGGACCTGAGTGCTGGAAATCCTGAAGTGGGAGTACATCACCCCAACAGGGGAGAAAAGGCAAGAGAATACGTGAAGAGGTGAGGTTGAAGAAGCATCTAAAGCTGCACAGCGGTGTTCAGGAAAATGAACATTAATTCACTGTTGAAAGAGTAATACTAGTGTAAATAATGTTAGCTAATTTAAAAGGTTGAATGTCCACTCCGGAGAACCTCTACAGGGTGTATCCCTTGCACAAGTGATGAGCCCACAGATGCAGGACAAGGGCTATTTAAAGTTGTATTTTATAAAAGGAACAATGGGAACAGCCTCTGCTCCCAGGACGGGGAGTGACCCCGTGTGTTCGGATGGAGGGCAGCATTTCGTGTAGCCTTCAAACCTCATCTGCAGCTGCAGAGAGGGTGTACGCCTGGAAACTGCAGACCAGCCGTGCGGGACCAGCTGCGGGACGTGTCGTGGTGGGCTCGCTGCCCGATGCTGTCGCTGCCCCGGGCCGTGTCGCGATAGCGCTGCGGGGCCGGGACTGGAACCCGGGTCTACCGGGCCTCGAACCGGGGCGTAGAACCCGCGGCTGCGCGGGCGGAAGTGCCGCGGGCGGGGCGGGCGGATGAGGCGGGGCCGGCGCCGCGCTGGGGTGTGGGAGCCGTGTCTGCTCTGTGTGCGCTATCGCCGCTCCGAGCCGTGCAGGGCCGGGCCGGACTGGGCCGGGGTTCGGGCACCGGCTGCCGCAGCCATGAGCTCTGAGCAGCGCCGGGGCCGGGGCCGCGGGCGCGGCGGCGATGGCGGCTCCGGCCTGGCCGGCACCTCGGCGGGCGGGCCCGGC
>VWZG01002748.1:717232-766829 GCA_013396735.1 Grallaria varia
GGTGGGGCTGTGCGGTGCAGGTGGGGCGGTGCGGGCGCTGAGCGCTCGCTGTGCGGTGGGGCTGTGCGGTGCAGGTGGGGCGGTGCGGGCGCTGAGCGCTCGCTGTGCGGTGCAGGTGGGGCTGTGCGGTGCAGGTGGGGCGGTGCGGGCGCTGAGCGCTCGCTGTGCGGTGGGGCTGTGCGGTGCAGGTGGGGCGGTGCGGGCGCTGAGCGCTCGCTGTGCGGTGCAGGTGGGGCGGTGCGGGCAGTGTTGTGTGGTGCGGGAGGTGAGCACTCGCCGTGCTGTTCCCCAGAGAGCTGTCGTGCGCATGGACGAGCGCAGGGAAGAGCAAATCGTGCAGCTCCTGAATTCTGTTCAGACCAAGAATGACAGAGAGCAAGAAGCCATGTCCTGGTGGTCCGGGGATGAAGAAAGGTAAAGGCACACAGTTACTAATTCAGTGAGTGAACTGGATTAAGAAATGCTCTCAGGTTTGTCCACCTGTGTTGTCATGCTGAAATGGTTGTAGCCATTGCTGTAAAACTCTCTTCCATTATTGCTGATTTTGAGGCATAACATTTCTACATAAAATAATAAAATCCTATAACTGATCTCAGGTTTTACTAGGGTACATGTATAGGATTTTTAAGCTCCCTTGGCCTCTGGAATTGCTCTTCCAGAGGTGGCATTTGACTTCTGTTTGCAGTTATTCTGCAGTTTTGGAATCTTGTCTTACCCTCTGGAGCAAGGTCTGTTCTGAAGTGGTTAAGGATCTCCAGTAATAGGAGTGAACTAGGCAGGTGTGCTGAAATCAGGGGATGGGAGATTCATTTTGCTGAGATGCAGTTATAGGGCAGTGGGTCAAGCAGTAATTCTCTGAAAATGTTTTGTTGCTTTTGGCTTTCTTTGGCACAAAAGAACGTGTTACTTTTCTAGAGACTGATGTAAAGTTTTTGGTGGCTCCTAATTTCAGACTTTAATTGGTTCAGTGACATGTGCCATAATGACAAGTTGCCTAGAGAAGCTATGGCTGCCCCAGCCCTGGAAGTGTCCAAGGCCAGGTTGGACAGGTCTTGGAGCAACCTGGGCTAGTGGAAGGTGTCCCTGCCCAGGGCAGGGGGTGGAACTGGATGGTCTTTAAGGTCTCTTCCATCCCGAACAATTCCCTGATTCTCTGTTCCCATGGGCTCATGGTTTATTGACTGAGGGATGAAACGTCTCAACCCCAAGTTCATGTTTTCCTGGACTGTCTCCCTGCACTCTGCGCATGGCACAGCTCAGATAATCTCTGAAGTGTCTATTCTCTGATTCCAGCCCTACAGAACAGCCTGTGAAAGTGAAACCAGATGCTGAAAAAGCTCCTGTAAGACGGAGACCAGCCTTGGAAAAAACATCCCTGGATCGGGATGTGGAGTATCTCTTTGAAAAAAATGAGCAGGATACTGATTTAGATGAGCAGCTTAAAGAAGATTTAAGGAAGAAGAGATCTGATCCCAGATACATTGAAATGCAGGTACTTTTCTGTGTGTTAACTAGAAAACTTGTCATTGGAATTTTTTGTTTTTTAATTAAACTAACCTGAAAATGTAACTGCTTGCAGTGTGTTTACCAGGAAGCTGTCACGATGTTAGTTTGCTGAAAATTACCTTCAGAATTCATAAAATTCATGCTTATTGATAGGACAGTGATTAAAAGTGTGAAATGACACGTATCAGGGACAATTAGAATCTAAAATTCGAAGCTGACACATTGTTTCATTGAGTGGGTTTCTCTTTTGATGGATGCTGTCCCTGCAGTTATGTCTAAAACTGAAAGCGCAGCCATGGGCTCTGAAGGAATTGTGTCTTAAAAACAGAATTTATGGTGTTCTAACAACCATGTATAGAAAGTTGTCCAGTAAAGCATCTGCCATTAACATCAGTTCTCCCCTCAGTGCCAGGCCCTGCTCTTGCAGCTGTATAAACCAACCTCATCCTGTGCTGAGCTGTTGCATTTAAATCATCTTGCTGAATTTAATGAAACTGAAAACACACATGGCATTGAAGTTATTTTCTGTAGGCCTAGGTTTATATAAGTATTGCTGAGCAGTTTGTCGTTATTTCACAGTTTAGCCTGGATTATAGACGGAATCTGTTACATTGCTTCCGTTAAAGAGGTGGTTAAAGATACTGTTGTTTTCTTTCCCACAGAGATTCCGAGAGAAACTCCCCTCCTATGGGATGAGGCAGGTAGGTGTGTATTTTTTTAGAATACGTGTTTCTGTTGCTGCATTGTAAAATCATGGCTCTATTACTGGCTCTCACTGCCATTAGTTTCACAGTCACAGGATAACATCAGTGACAGTATGGGCTGTTACTCATTCTAATTAATTCTTCATTTGATGCCCCTTGTGTGAAGTAGAAAGTGAGTATTCTTGTAGGTTTGCTTTTGCAGGTTCAGTGAGTGATTAGTGAGCTTTTTCCTAAAATTCATCTCTGTGCCATAGTGTCCTTTCTGTTACTGTTTGTTTTCTAAAATTGTCATAATCCCCTTGACAGCCCTTGGGATTGGGAAGTAGAGGCTGGGAAACTGTTCCTGGTGGTACAGGAAATGTTAAAATACTGTGCTAAAAACCTTCAGTTCATGCAGTCTTGGAGGCCAACAGGGCAAACACTCATTTTCAGTCCCCAGAGATGTACAGAAGGCAAGTAGGAGGGAGAAAACTTAAAAGTGTATTTCAGACTCTCAGTTGAGTTCTTTTATGTTGTTTTCATACAGTATTTAAAGCCAGCGTTCGGGTTGGATGTGCTTTAAACCCTACACATGGAAAGTGCTAACAAGCAGAAATTACTTCTGTGAGGTTTAACCTAAACTTCTGTTGCAGTGTTATGACAAAGACCTGGGGGTTTATTCAGCTCCTCAGAGGTCACCACATGGTAGCAGAGAATTATCAAAATCCTCTGGAATGCGTTTTGCACAATTCCACAGTAAATGTTTCCTCTGTGGAACCAGGAACTCGTGAACCTGATAAACAACCACCGCGTCACCGTGATCAGTGGTGAGACGGGCTGTGGGAAGACGACGCAGGTGACCCAGTTCATCCTGGATGACCACATTGAGCGCGGGAGGGGTTCCACGTGCAGGATCGTCTGCACCCAGCCCAGGAGGATCAGCGCCATCTCCGTAAGTGCCCTCTGGCAAACACACTCCTTGGGATTATTTTCTTCCCAATAAATCTGAGATCTTTGTGTGCTCCTTTTCAATTGTCTGAGGTTCTGATGCAAGTAACAACTTTGTCCTGTGCACTAATTTGATATTTCGCAAGTTTTGGTTGTTGATTTGAGTACTGGCACTGCAGGCTCGTTCTCTGACTTTAGTTCTGGGTTATATCTGGGATTTTAATGGATTGGGGCAGTGCAAATCTGAATTAAGATAAAAACTAATGCTGTGTCAGGCTTTCAAGAGGTGTATTAATGAGCAGGAAAGAAGCTGGCTTTCAAGTGCTCAGTGATTATTCTTCTTCATAGTACAGTGTCGAATGATGAGCAACCCTTGCTTTACCCCGAGGGAAAGCTCACTCAGCTGAAAGGGAGTGTGGTTGTGTTCCTCTAAAGTCTGTCCTGTGACACAAACCTGCCCTTGGGTTGCTGACAAGAAATGCTGTTCTCAAGGGAGGAGAAAAAGTGGTTTTCAGGGCATTTCTTCACTGTTTACAGAGCATCTCAGCTCCAGGTATTTCCTGGTGATGAGTACCTCAATCACAAATCAGCCTGTGGGATTTTTTTAAAGTTTTCTTTATATTCCTTAGGTGGCTGAGAGGGTGGCTGCTGAGAGGGCAGAGGCCTGTGGCAGTGGCAAGAGCACAGGGTACCAGATACGCCTGCAGAGGTGAGCAGCAACCTGGCACGAGGTGCTCCTGTGGGAGTACCAATTATTGTTGCACAAAGGAGACAGTTTGAAAATTAGTCCTTAAATAGCTGCTTTCCTGCTGATATTTTCCCCAAAAGGAATTTCTGTGAATAGCTGGTGTAGGGAATGAGGTTTTTCAATTTTAGCAAAGAGTTTGAGTGCAGTTACTCTGTTTTATGCAGTGTGTGACAGTGACTCACACCAAGTTGTGCTTTATCTAGTTGGTTCTTTTTTCAGCTCTTCTAAAAGGTTCTGCTGTAAGTAGAAATAAAAGTGATGTCCCTAATCCATGAATTTCAAGTTAAAACGGAACTCCTAAAGGAGAGAATGTTCTAAGCCATATCTCTGTGGAAAACGTGTTTGCTACATGTACCTATGGACTGATCCCCTAGGATCAGGTAACAGGTGCATTGACAAAAGTTCACAGAGCAAAAGCTCTTACATTTGGAGTCAGCTGCAACTTTAAGAAATATCTGAAATGTTACCAGCAAATAATGGAACCTTATTGTTGAAACAAAACTGCTGGTGAGAGAGGACAGCTCAGCCCTCCCATGATAGAACCTCCCTGATACTTCTCTTCACTGCTCAGTGAGGGCTGTCACACTGCTGTGACTGTCACAGTGCTGGGCCTGGAGAGCTGCAGCAGCTGGGGGTCAGCACTGCAGTGTGCCTCTGATGGTAAAGGATGTCTGGAAGTCAGGGCCTCTGTCCGATCCCTGGGTCATTCCCCAGCCGCAGAAGTGATGCAGCTGTTGCCCAATTCCTGCTTCTTCCAGTTGAGCTGTGAGTGAGCAAGTCAAGAGTGGGGCACCTTCATCATGTCCATACTGGCATCTGCACTTGGACTTTAAGCTTTTCAGGTATTTTGTAAAAGAAGAGAACTGAGGAATTCTTATTGTGTCTCTTTTCAGTCGGTTGCCAAGGAAACAAGGTTCAATTTTATACTGTACCACGGGAATTGTTCTCCAGTGGCTCCAGTCGGATAAGTAAGTGTTCCTGTTTAATGAGAAACTAAATGCAATTAGGAGATGAGTCCTGAGCTGTTTCGAACAGCCTTAGCTCTGTTTTGTAATTTTACTAAGAACAAAGGGTTAACTTTCTCCTCCTCTATTTTAGACACTTGTCCAGCATCAGTCATGTAGTCCTTGATGAAATCCATGAAAGAAATCTTCAGTCAGATGTGTTAATGAGCATTATTAAAGATCTCCTAAATATTCGACTGGATCTGAAAGTCATACTCATGAGTGCTACTCTAAATGCAGAGAAGTTTTCCGAGTACTTTGGTAGGTGCAATGCTTCCTAGGAATGTTCCTGTTAAGTAATTTAGGCTTCTACAGTAAAATGCAGTTCTCGAATTATAGAATTGATTTTTATCAAAAAAGGAAATCAGTTTTACAAAATGTTGGCAGCAGCTGAAGATGCTGATTCTCTGTTTTATCTCATCACAAGCATATATTGCTTCTCGTATTGCTCTTCAGACATGTTATGGAAGCAGAATCCACAGAGTATTTTCCTATTAAGTATTTACTCATATTTACCACATTTTAGAGTTCTTGATGTGAGTGGGCAACCAGATCGAACTGTTAGTTGTTCAGTCTCCAGCTTTATTGTGTAGCTGGAACCAGGTAAACGTGCTGGTGTGCAATATACTGCTTACTGCCTGTGCTTTTTTACTCAACAACTTTACTTGGGAGTGAGTTTTGCATATTCCATGGGAATTTGAAAATAAATCATCAGTAAAACCATTCAGACGTGGCAGCTATATTGAAGAAGTAGCAAAGAATTTATTGCCTCCATTACTTTAGTGTTTCATTGGTGGTTTTAAACCTGAGTTATGCCTTTTTCCACAGATCATTGTCCAATGATTCACATCCCTGGGTTCACTTTCCCGGTGGTGGAATATCTGCTCGAAGATGTAATTGAGAAGTTGAGGTAAGTGGGTTTTCTGAACATCATTTCAGAGAGTGTTTTTGGGGGTGGTTGGCTTAGTACATACGTTCAAAGATTAACTTCATATAAAAAAGAATTGCCTGTATTTTTGAACAGAAAATCTTCCAAGGGAAGTCTCATAGCTTGTACAACAATTACAGATGGCACATGGAAATGCTGGCTTGAGGGGGAGAAAAACCTCGTCTGTCTTTCGGTGTGGTGATTTCAGGCCTCTAAATTAAGATAGTCTTTTTTGCTCTTGAGACCCTTTTTTTCTATATGTTCTCACGTTTACTGGGGTTGGTACCTGTTTCTGTAGGTCAGATTCCTGTCAGAAAAGAAACTGAAGAGTCTTATCTGCACAGTGTAGCTAAAGCACAGCATACTCTGTGTGGTTTGGCAGACTGCTGTGCTCTGCATCCCCCAGCTGACAGTGTAGGTGTGGTTGTTGTTCACCGTAAGGTACAGCCCCGAGAGCACGGACCGGCGGCCACGCTGGAAGAGGGGATTCCTGCAGGGACACGTGAGCAGGCCTGAGAAGGAGGAGAAAGAGGAGATCTACAGGGAGCGGTGGCCGGAGTACCTCAGGCAGCTGAGGGGCAGGTGGGGCCCAAGTTACTCCTTTGCTTTGAGTTTTCAGACACCTCGTTACTGAGAACCATGAATTGGTGCTGTTTTGCGTTGCTGGGCTTTACTGATGGTGGGGTAGTTGCTGCTGTGGAAAACGTTTGATGGAATTCGTGCAGCCAGGGAGGTGCTTTGGAGGTACCTACCTGTGCAGACTGTAAGAGCTGATTGCTCAGGTTAAATTTAAAATCATTACCTAAATGCAGATTGTTAGTCCCTGGCTAATCCAGGAGATGGAGACACATCATCAAAGTGTTTCAAAGGCAGTTCAGTCCTGACATGGAAATCCTTAAACTTACTATTCTGGACTGACAATAATCGCACTGAACTAAATCTGGAGGAGCAGGAATAGGTCAAAAAACTAAACTGATCAGAGTTGGGTTAATGGCTGTGTGACAGACCTGACAGCAGGCACAGGAGCACGTGGGTTTGCATGGCACACGTCACCAGTGTCTGTGCTTCCACTGCCTGCAGGTATTCAGCGAGTACTATTGATGCTCTGGAAATGATGGATGATGACAAGGTGGACCTGGACCTCATAGCAGCTCTGATCAGACACATCGTGCTGGAAGAAGAGGTACAGCCCTGTCATTGCCACCACGGGGGTGGGACTGAGCTGGTTGGGGTCTGTCCGAGTGGCAGATCATGGGGCTGCTTTGGCTTATCACACACAGAAAGGAGGGAGATGGTTTGGTTTGCTCTCCTGAGCAGTAATTGAACAACTTTAAATATCTAATGACTTCTTAAGCACTGAGGTTCATGTCAGTGGTCGTTGAAATGGTGGGATGTGGAATCCATGTTCAAAGTGGAGTCTTTTCATTAAAGGATTGCACGTTACTGAGAACTGTTTACATGAGGAACTTACAAATGCATTAGATGTGCTCATTCATGGTCCCTTCTGAGCGCAGGGAAACAAGAGCCTGAATTCTATTGCTGACAGCAGGGCTTGTCTCCTACGTAAAGTGGGGGAAAGCTGACGGTTTGGGTGCTGTTTGGATTTAGATTGCTGCATTTTTTTTCTTTGGCTAAGCTTTTAAATAAAAGTCTATACCTTAGTTATTTGGAAAGTAATACAATTACAAATTGAATTTAACTTTTAGTTCTTTCTGTGACTGAGTACATGTTTGTCAAAGGAAGTAGTCTCTGCAGGTTGTAGTAACAGTTACATTTTGTGAAATTGCTATAGAAAACTCTGAAGACCATTTTATTGTACAATTAAATCTCCATTCCTAGTGCCTCTGCACTGGGAGGGAGAGGGCAAGAGCCATACTCAGAGGTGTGTTCACTCCCTCATACCTCTATTAAAATTACCAAGTAATTTAATGTGTCAGTTGATAGATCATTAAAAAGATCATTAAAACTGTGGATAATGAGGATGCCTTTGGTTTTTGTTCTTTCGGTGTTGAAAATTACACAGTAGTTCTTCTGTGTTTTACTTGCAGCAAAAATTCTAATGGCTGTTTAAAACACTGCAGGAAAAACACTTAAAATAAAATTTTTACCTCTTACGTTCAGATAAATACATGTGGCTGTCTCTTTTGTAGAAAAAAAAATAGATATACTGTCCCAGATTGGAGTCAGTGAGGGTTCAGATCTCACAGGTCCAACATGTGTATCAGTGTAGGTGGCTCTTTGCACAGTGCGTAGTGTATTCTGACCTCTCTTCCTTCACTCCCTCTTTTTCCTGTAGGATGGTGCAATTCTGGTGTTTCTGCCAGGCTGGGACAACATCAGCACTTTGCACGATCTCTTGATGTCACAAGTCATGTTTAAGTCAGGTAAAACAAAAATTTTACATGGGAATTGTAGCAGGAGCATTAGTGGCAGACTATTTTTTGCATGGAATTGCTGCTGTTGCACTGAATTTGTTGTTTTTCCTCATGTCTCCTCTCAAAATAATTGCAGTGTTCAGCAGTTTTTGTATTTCTGTGATACCTTTCATCTGCTAACAACAACAACTCATTTTCCTCTGCGTGAGAGTGACAGTCTTGAAAAACAAGCTGACCTGCATCTTCTTTCTTTTGTGCTTTCCTGTAGCTGTGAGAACCCCCATCCCAAACTAAACTTCATTCTCTGTGTGTTTCCTCTGCTTCTTGAGCAGCTTCTGTCCACTGGTTTGCTGACAGTTCTCTTAAATCCTGTTTATTTGAGCAGCCTTGTTATAGGACACTAAAATATCTGTGCCTGTCTGATACACTTTAACTTGTGCTTTCGCATATCTTGCCTTTCCATGTAAGCTCTCTTAGCTGGGCTCTGGACTATTCAGATGTTTTCTTACAGTATGTGTTGTGTACATTCCATAGATACAGAATTTTAGTTTTTTGAAAGATTATGTCTGTTTATGTATTAAACTTCAGCAGTTATTAAATAATTTGAGAGTGTAAAAAATAAATTACTGTACATAACTTCATGTATTTTATTAAATTTGTCATCATAGCATCCTAAAAAAATCCTTTATACTTTTTTCTGATACAAATACTTCTGAACTCAGAGCAAGAAGCAGTAGCCTGACTTGCAGCCTATGTTCTCTATTCTGCATAATTGATTTTCCTGTAAAGTTAAAGTTTCTGTGCTTACATCATGTCTTTTACTGATTTTTAACTTTCAGATAGGTTTATTATCATACCTTTGCATTCATTGATGCCTACTGTTAACCAGACTCAGGTATGCTGCTCTTTTATTGTAATATTTCACAACTGCAAGAAAACCTGTATGAAGCACATGTTTGGTTTTGGCAAACATATAAATGGGCCCTGGATAATTACAGGTGTTTAAGAAGACCCCACCAGGAGTAAGGAAAATCGTGATTGCAACCAACATTGCAGAGACCAGGTAAATACCTGGCTGTACACACCTACAAAAGCTGCGTATTTAACAAAACAAATGAAAGTGATAAAGTATAAACCTGTTTGATGTTTCCAAAAATACTTGTTCCTGTATTTGTGCTATTCATTTATAACACTATCTTTAGAAATGTTCATAGACTAAACAGTGTGTTCCTGTAATTGTTTTAAACAATTAAACCAATTAAATTGTTTTGAACAATTAAACTATAGGAATACTAAAAAAGTACAATAATGACTTGTCTTTGTACATGGTAATCTGAGCTTCATATCCTCTGTGCACCTTCAGAACCCATGTGGGGGCTTCTGTCAGACCCAGGAGAATAAATCAGCCTTTTCCTGAACTCTAGTAATGTAATTCCTAATGAAATTCCAAACAGATTTTTTGATTGATGGCTTGCAATCTGGGAAGGGATAAAGAGAAGCCAAACCCCTTTCCAGTCCTAGGTCTCACTTGCAAAGATGAAGAGTTGAATTTTTCCTTTTTTTCCAACAGCATCACAATCGATGACGTCGTGTTTGTTATAGATGGGGGGAAAATAAAGGAAACTCACTTTGACACCCAGAACAACATCAGCACGATGGCAGCAGAGTGGGTGAGCAAAGCCAATGCCAAGCAGAGGAAGGGTCGGGCAGGAAGGTAAGAACAGCAGGCATGGGTTGGAAAGTTTGGGATGCTGAGATTCCATCAGTCCTGGAGCACATGCTGGAGATTCTGCTGTGTGGCTTGGGTGTCCAGCAGCAGGAGCTGGCACAGCTGCCTCCTTCCTGGGGAAGGAATGCTGTCCTTGTCCTTCTAGAAAGCTGAATTGACCTGTGCTGCTTCTAACTCCAGAGTTTTCCTCCTGTAGAAGAATTAAGTCCCATATTTTATTTTAATTTTTGTTGGCACTGTTTGCCTTCGCACCTGACTTACGAGGCTGATACGTTAAAGTGAAAATGGCCTAAAAATTAATTGCTATGCTCCATTCTTTTTTCCTGCTGATGGGTGTGTTTCAGAAGGCTGAAATGGCTTTTACAATTGGATACACTTCAGTTCTAACTACTTTAGGTGTTTTGGGAAGCTGTTTGTAAACAAATACAATCATAATGTCACAGATTCATAGGAAAAAAACCAAACCCCCAACCAAACCAATTGTTTGTTTAAATCACTGCAGAGTTCAGCCAGGCCACTGTTACCATCTGTACAATGGGCTGCGTGCCAGCCTTCTGGATGACTATCAGTTACCAGAGATCCTGAGGACGCCTTTGGAAGAACTCTGCTTGCAAATCAAGGTAAACATGAACCTTCAAACATACTTACTATCTACTTTTCCATTGGAATAAGAGGTTGAGAGAATAAGTTAATGGAACTGTGAGCGTAAGGTAGTCAGGTGAAATTTCTGTTACACCAGAAATGCAGTGTATTTAGGCAATAACTGCAGCAATGTTTGCAAAAGCGTATTTGTATCTAGGTGCATCAAACCCAGGGAAATAGGATTGTCTGGTATCAATAAAAGGTAAAGTCTAGACTGTGCTTTCCCCCAAATATCATTCAATCAGAGGAGATTCAGTGAAATTCCCTGTGAGTCAGAGATGTGATGTCTTAAAAGAATTTTACTACAAGTCATTTTAGAACCAACATGAGTTTCCCTTTTTGACAGTTTGTATTGAATTCCTCATGCAAGCAGAAGGAGTGCCATGTGTGCGTGAACTGAGTGAAGAATAAACCCTTCTGTTGCAAATTTCATCATTAGTACGTTTTTCTTCCGTAGTTCTTAATTAAAGAAATCTAACTCAGTACGAGTAATGCACAGTTTGTTTCAATTAGTGTGGTTACTGCTGTCTAATTTTAGGGAGCCATCCTTCTCCAGTTGCTATAGGCTTTTGTTGTGTTTTTCTTTCAGATCCTGAAGCTTGGTGGAATTGCTTATTTTCTGAGCAAACTAATGGACCCACCATCTCATGATGCTGTGATGTTGGCCATAAATCATCTCATGGAGCTGGTAAAGTGTTGCTTCATGTGCAAGGAATAATCTGTTACTGTGTGTGTTACCAGACAGGTCTGACTGCACAGGTCTGGCCATTTAATCCCCTGCCTACTGTGTAGAGCCTTGATCTGTCCTCACTGCACAGGGGGAATAATTTCCCATAATCCATGACACAAGGCCCTGCATTTAAGTTCCCCACAGACACTGATTCCCCTCCCTGCTCTGTACCACCCTGCTCATTCCTTCATCCCCCAGCCCTCCTGTCCCAGTGCATCAGTGAGGAGTCTGAGATAATTTTTCTGTGGGCAAATAGTGTATATAGAAGAAAAATATTGTATGGCATTGTCCCTTTGGGTGCTGGAGAGGGAGAGATTAATGACACAGTCGTTCTACTGACTCCTTGCCCTGGTGTTATTTGCACAAAAAAGTCGTAGCCATAAAATGAAACATCAGATTTGGATACTAGTGGGTGATAACTGATGTGCTAGTGGCTCTTCCAAGGAAATCCTCTCCATTTCACGTGATGTGTTTATTCTTTCCTTTTTTCCTCTCTGCTGACAGAATGCTCTGGACAGGCAGGAGGAGCTCACTCCTCTGGGTGTCCATCTTGCACGGCTGCCAGTGGAGCCACACATTGGGAAAATGATCCTTTTTGGAGCCTTGTTCTGCTGCCTGGACCCTGTGCTTACCATTGCAGCCAGCCTCAGCTTCAAGGACCCCTTTGTCATCCCTTTGGTAAATGGGAATTAGAATGCGTGGGACTTAATGAGATGTTACAGTTTAAAAGCACTTTAATCTTATTTTTCTGATAATTACATTTTTATTAGTAAGAGATTGCCATCACATACTACAAATTATTATTGTTGCCTGCAGATTATTGGAAGTAGCTGTAATTTTCATACATGTTGCACACCAAGTATTGCTGTATATATGTACCTTAATTAGGAAAAGAGAGCTGTCATGTCAGTCTGGATATTTTATAGGTTCTAATTTTTAGGGCAAAGAGAAAGTTGCAGATGCAAGAAGAAAGGAACTGTCAAAGAACACAAAAAGCGACCATCTGACTGTGGTGAATGCTTTCACTGTAAGCATGTTTTACCGTGTTTTTTTTCTTGTAGAGTTTTAATTTGGGTAATACATAATTGATCCTAAGAAAACAGCTGATCAGTTTATGCTCTGTAGAACTTCTTTCTTGTCTTCTGCAGAAACATAAAACCAAACTGTTTTAGTGTGGAGGATTTCTGGATAAGTGAAAGAAACAAAGAAAACTTAATGTTATAGTTACCTTGCTCAAGTTGTTCCTTCTTGTCCTTCTGGCCTCTGGGAGAGGCTGCAGCTGGATTTAGAAGGCCTGGACATTGAGCTATGTTTTGTTGAGGTGAGGAGAGGAGGAAATAAATGCCCTGGAAAATGCAATTTCTACCCAGGACAGTTAATAACAACAAATGATGCTCTGGCTAACATAGCTAGATTTCACTGCTCACCATGGAAAAAGGAAGGTTGTGATTCAAAATGTGAAGTTGTGTTTTTCTGTTCTGTGCTGTGCACACATAATCAGAGTCCCAAGGATTTACTTTCTCACTTGTAGGGAAGGATGTGACTGTTTCGTTTGCTGCCCTTCAGTTTTTGCCGTCCTTAATCTTCCAGTGTGTTTCACTTACAAATACCCTCAAATTGTGGTTTTAATTTGTAGGGCTGGGAAGAGACTCGGCGTCGAGGCTTTAGGACTGAGAAAGACTATTGCTGGGAATATTTCCTGTCCTCAAATACCCTGCAGGTAACAATGTCCTGACAGGTTACAACAGGGTCGTGCTGGTGGGCAAGAGCAGGGCCTTTGGCACAGCACCATTCTGGAGCCATGTCTGTCATTTCCTAGATGCTGCATAATATGAAAGGGCAGTTTGCTGAGCACCTCCTTGCAGCCGGGTTTGTGAATAGCAGAGACCCTAAGGACCCCAAATCCAACACCAACTCAGGTAACTTTGGAGGAAAATGGAGTCTTCCTGAGAGCTGAAATCTCAGCTTGAAGAACTGCCTCATTGACTTGCCTGTCTCCTACAGATAATGAGAAGCTGCTCAAAGCTGTCATCTGTGCTGGCCTCTATCCCAAAGTGGCAAAGATCCGGCCCAGCTTCAGCAAAAAGAGAAAAATGTGAGGGCTTGGTTTAATGTTGGTTGGTATGTGGGGTGATTTGTACACGAGGTAGTTTGCAAGGTGAAGCAGTGGCTTGAGTGCAGGAATGAATCTCACTTTATAGTTCAAGTCATGCTTGTGGGTTACTTCCTTTGAGAAGTGGGTAAGAACATGGGGTTGTTGGTCCCTTAACGTTTTGATACCTGCTAGTATTGGAATAACATCTGTGACTGTGTCATGCCATGGATAATGTTCCAATATATCAGCAGTGCTCTAAAGGGGTCCCACCCTCATCTGTGTTCTACAGCAGCAGTTCAAACACTGACCTTTCTGATTATATGGCAAGGTAGAACACAGAAATCCTGGTCTGTTGATTTATTGCTTCTTATCAGACTTTTTTTTTCCCTTTGAAGGGTGAAAGTTTGCACCAAGACAGATGGATCAGTTAATATTCATCCGAAATCAGTTAATGTGGAAGAAACCGAGTTCCATTATAACTGGCTCGTGTACCATCTGAAGATGAGGACCAGCAGTGTGAGTGAGGGGCTATATTTGTATCCCTTTATAAATGAGCTTGGATCAGGGTTCAGAGGGGATGTGAACAGGCTTTGTTCCAGAACCTTCTGTCCTGGGCCATTTTTTTGACATACCATCAAACTGTGTTCTTTTTGATAGGGGGGTATTGTGCCACAAATAACTTAACTTCTGTGCTTTAGTGGTTGGGGTTTTTTTGGAGACTTGGGTTTTTTTAAGGTTCTGGCAATAACAGGTGTAGATTTTGAGTTTATTTTTTTCATTTCAATCCAGTCTAACACTTATCAATATGCTGAAATATCTTTTCCCCCTTGTTCTTATGGAGCAGCTGGTTTGATGTCACCACTGTGAAAGGACTGTATTTGGGACCATTTTTGCTCCCCATCAATCTGACTTTGTGTAACTATTTTTGAACTGGGTTGCTTCATACATCTTCCAAATTTTTGATTGACTAAGTCATCATCTTCTGGAATTCTGTGGAGTCTCATTAAGAGTTATTGATGGCACTTGGGATGTTTTGAGGGTGATGAGACAATTTTGCTGTTGTGCAGATTTACCTGTATGATTGTACAGAGGTGTCTCCATACTGCCTCTTGTTCTTCGGAGGAGATATATCCATTCAGAAGGATAAGGATCAGGACACCATCGCTGTGGATGAGTGGATTGTTTTCCAGTCTCCAGCAAGGATAGCACACTTGGTGAAGGTGACTATTTAATAGTAATAATGTATGTGGAAGGCTCAGTGTAGCGCTGGTCCTTGGGCATTTCTGGGCTTGCTGTTACTGTGTGCCTACTGATTCATCACTCAGAGAGATAATGGTTGAAATGCTTTCCCAGTGAGCAGTTCAAGTACACAAAGAAAACAAAAGAGATGAACTTTGCCACAGCAGAAGCTGAAGGATGACTTGGTCATTCCATGACATGTCCACATGGGTATGGAAGCATCAGGATGGGGCTCCTCAGCTGGCAGGAATAAGTTCCAGTAGAGCTATTTAATACTAGATTCCCAGAAATCATACCTGGCTTTTTTTTTTTTTTAATCCAGTATTTTTAATCCTGAGATAGTTAATGGGTATATGGGCTGTTAGAGGCATCACATCCAGAGATGGGCATCTGCCGTCAAAGGTAATGCTGATGGGTTTTGAGTGAGTGTTTGATCCTGAAAATAGCAATGTGGGAATGAACTGGTGAGAGAACAGCAGGTTGTAAAGGTCAGGAGAACAGAGGGTCCAGGGGTTTGGAACTCCTCTGGTATTGTGTGTAACTAATTGCCTGTCTCTTCCCTTTTGTCTTTTTTTTTCCTTCCTTACAACAAACACTTTCCAGAATTTAAGACAAGAACTTGATGATCTTCTACAAGAAAAAATAGAAAACCCCTATCCCGTGGACTGGAATGACACTAAATCCAGGGATACAGCAGTGCTGACAGCTATTATAGACTTGATCACCACGCAGGAGAACGAAGGGGTGAGGAACTTCGCCCCGCGCTTCCAGGGCGAGCGCTACAGTTGACACACTTGGCCTGCACCAGACAGACAACGTACCCACCTGTTTTTGTAACATTTCTGTAGCTAGAGGAAAACCTTTTCTAGGGTAAGCTGGCATTTTGCTCATCCTGAAGAGCAGTTATTTCGAGATAGTTGGCAGTGTCTGTATTTGCATGTGTTCTGTGTCCAGTGTAGCTTCTGAAGTAAGAGAAGGGCAGTATTGGGTGGTTTATGGTTCTTGTCCTGCTGTAGCTGTTCTTGTTGGGTTTTTACCCATCAGGTGAAAGATATTTTAAAAAACCTGCTAAAATCCTGCTTAGTAATACCTAACCTGTTCTTGCTACCAGGAGAAACATCTCAGATTTTTTTTTTTTAAGTTGGGGGTGGTGAGTAATTACTCTGGCTGTTATTCCAGCTGTGCAGCAGTTTGCTCACCAGCACTTCCACTGAAGGTAATTACAGCTTAATTAATCTAAACTTGAAAACACTTGTTGAATTTGTACTGTGGGAGGAAAGAGTCTTCAGAAATACTCTCTTCTACCTTTCATCCCATTCAATTAATCTTTATTCACTTTCTGTCCCCATGCAACATCACTGCTGACAGAAATGGCAGCTCACAAGAAGTATGGTTAGATAAAAGGCATGGTGGAATATGCTTTAAGGTTTCATTGCATTTGAAGTTTTCTTTTTTATTTTAAAGTCCAAGTATGGGTTATATTATTACATTAAAAGTCTTTTCTTTAAAATGTTATTTCATCTGTTCTCAATGTTTTGAATGTCATTCTGTTTTGAATGATTTCCAGCTATGGAAGAACATTTGAATAGCAAAGCTTGTTTAGGATTTTGAGGTTTACCCTCAAGAAACAAAGTTCTTGTGTCTCCCTTTGTTTGCCTGGAAATATAACTCTTCTCCCTTCTTTGGGGTTTTGGTTTTTTTTCTGTGCTAAAACTACCTTGATCATCAAGCTCATGAGGATTTATGTGCTTTATCAGTAAGAAAACAACAGATCAGGTGAAATTTATTTTTTTATACAGGAATAAGTCAGACTTGGTGATTAGACTGTGCTTTAGTTGGGTTAACAAGGGATGGAGGATGCCAAGCTCACCGTTGGGCTCACAGCTGCAAACCATACCTAATTTAACCTCCCTCTGCCCCCCAAGTGACTGTTACACAGGTGTTTCAGGTTGTGCAGGAGGAGAAGCACCCTGCCCTTTGGCTGCGGGGCTGGGAGGGAGCCGGGCCGGGAGGGCTGTGGAAGGGCCGGGAGGGCTCTGCAGCTGCCGGGGCTCTGCATCAGCTCCGGGCCCTGTGGAGGACGAGCAGGTCGGAGGAGGAGGAGGAGAGAGCCGTGGCACTGCTGGAGGTGAGCCCAGGGTCAGCATGGGGGGAAAGAGGGACTAAATTACTGACAACTGTGTGGAAATGGGAATTAAGTCCTTGCAGTGTGGAATTTCGGTGCTGGACACTCGCGGGACACTGGGAGAAACTGGCACTGCTGTGGGACTGGAGGGCACTGAGAGAGCCTGGCACGTGGTACCCGCTTTACTTGCTTTGCTCCTGGTTTTTGCAGTACTTAAAAGATGGCTAAATTTTTAATTAATAATGCAAATGGTGAAAGGAAATGGTAATGAAAGCAGGGCTGGCTGAAGGAAGGTGACAGTTCTCTCAAACCTCCAAATTCTGCATCAGCAGGAGCAGACAGGACAGGGGCCACCCCAGAGGAAACGCACCCTGAGGGGTCAGAGTGGGCTGGGCGGATCTGCACTTAGAAAATGACTAAACCATGAGAGTGACTGTACTTTCTCACTGTGCCTAAGACACATAGCTTAAAGTACTTTTTTTAGGCAGAAGGGTGTCAGAAACTTTGGTTCTTTGGAGTCTGAAAATGAATCAGTTAAAAATATGAGGTGTGCTGGGCTAGTTTTCCTCACTAGTGTGTTTGGATTTGTGATGTAAGCTTTGATAAAAATCATTTGCAGATTAGTCCTTGGATTTCCTCCATCTTGATGACAAAATTTATCAAGGTTTGTTTCCAACACTTGTGTTCTGTCCACTTGTTTTTGACTCTGTGTGTTGCTTTAAGAGCAAAATATATGGGGGAAAAAGCTGTTGTGAATGTACCCTGTAGATCCAGAGTATAAGGGATGTGCATGTGAGTATGATGCTGAGCACAGGGTCTGTAGGTTGACTAAAGTGGTGCTATTCCTTATTTTCAGCAAATTAGCTTTGCAGAATGGGAACAAATGTACTCTTTGCCATGGAAGTCCAGAACAGTACTGCTTTACAGTATTTCTTAAAAGTTCAGATAAAAAAAGTTCTGCTTATGTTGTAGGACTGGTACAAGGAAGCAGGAAAGACAGTACTGATGACTGTTCTTAGTAAGGTGTGTCATGAGTAGGGAGATGCTGAGACAGGTTGGAGTGGGGTGGGCACTGGATTTCTGAGCAGGTGCTGAGTGGCCTTCAGGAGCCCACAGACACTCATGGGCACCTCCCCTCACCTGGAACTTTCATTCAGGGACCTGAGAGCATTTTATTTGTTAACTTGCTTAAAAAGAAGCTACAGCAGTCGGAAGGGCTACACATTCCAGGCCCTCCAGAAATGAGAGTTAGTTTTGCAGAAACAAACTCCCACCTCTATTCTGTCACTGCTGGGCTCTTAAAAAGGAAGTACTTCTGTCCTGTCGCCCTCCTTAGGCAGGAGAGTTGTGTGTCTGTGCAGAGTGCAGGGGTGTGAAAGGGTTGAGGTTTTTAGATCACTCTCTTTGTAATTAGAAGTGCTGGTCTTTTAGCACTGACTTGCTCAAATGACTTTTTTTTTTTTGCTGATGAAAATATGCAGTTGCTATAAGGGGAAAAAACCCAACAGGAAACTCCCGAGGCTTTTGAAAACTCATTTACACAAACTTTTAGATAAATTGCTTGTTATGTCTTAAATTTTTAAGACCTCCTTGAGCTATGGTGGAATTTAGAGTACAAGGCCAAAGCAACATTTGTACAGCAATCAATCACCATCCTTTGCCACCCCCAGGTAAGGTGCCCATGCCAGAGGCAGTTAGCCAGTGCCCTTAATAACCAAATTATAGAAAGCAGTGGTATCTGAAAACTGTTTTTCCATTTCCTGCATCTTAACAGTCTCTCAGCAATCAGATGCTTTCCCTGGCCTATGTTTGGTGCCATTGCTTCAAGTCCCTACAGGTAAATTGGATATATGACAGATGAAGTAGGACACAGGATGGTGCTATTTAATGCAGCTTCCATAAGAGATTTAATTTATTTGACAGGAATGACATTAAACAACTGGCATTTAAAGAAATACCATTAAAGAAAATTCAAAGCTTTTTTTAGTAAGGATTTAAAGGCATTTTATTGATTGTTGCCCTATAAAATCATAAAAGTATTTAATTCCTGAAGAACTGTATCCAACAATTGGTAAAATGAAAAATGTCTTTAAAAAAACTACAGCATTTCTGGAAAAACTAGGTATGAAAAATATATAAGGTATTAAAAAATCTGAATAAAATTAATGCCTGGATTTATACATTCAGTTGCATTAACCATCTGCCTGTATACAGTAAAATTTGTTAAAACAGTAGCAGTATTTTGACTATGTTAAATAAGTCTTTGTTCAGTTTAAAATCTCTCATTACTATTTTATCAGTCCTCTTAAATTAATTTACAAGGCTGTGTAACCAGGCTCTGTCCAGGTAAATACTTTTGTACAAAATTATTGCCTTCCTAATAATACAGTTTAAATTGTTAAGAGACAGACACCCAATTCACTCACCAATGAAATCAGCATATTGCAGACTATAAAACAACTTGCAGCCCCTTTACAGAGAATGGGGAAGGCAACAAGAAGAAAGCCTTAGGGTAGTACAAGTTGTCCCCTCAGTTGTAGTGAGCAGTATTTACCCTGCTGAGTCAGCAGCTGGTCCTTTCCCAGATGAGGGTTTTGTCACACACACTGTCACACTCACACAGACACTGCATTTGTTCACACAGCAGGGAGGGGGTGTAGTGCACTGTGAGCTCCTCCCAGGCTGTTCTCTGGCACTGCCACCTGGCACAAGAGCTCCAGGTGCTGAGCTTTGCTGGTGCCCAGAGAAGACCTGGCACCGTAATGGAACTGTGCAGCTCTTCATTCTCCTCTGCTGCTGCCTGTGGATCCCACACGATGATACACATACAGGTAAAGGGAGTTCAGTAGAACACTGAGAGAACTGATCTCCAGTGCTGAAGAGCAAAAACCCCCCAAACCCAGCACCAAGTACTTCATGTTCCTGCAGCCCATCAAACCCCTGCCTGAAACAGAGGACCTCCTTAAACACCTGAGGAAAGCAGAAACAAACCGGCCCCATTTCCAACAGTTCTTCTCTGGGAGGATGGATCAGCAGCACCTACACTTTGCAGAGTGTGGCACCCTCTTGCTTTCAGAAGTCCTTTCACCATTGCAGAACTAAAAGCAGACAGTCTGAGCTGCCTAACAATGTCAGAGACCACCCCACCTGGAGGCACAGCTCTGGATTCTTCCTGGAGCTTCTGCCAGCTTTGCTTGTGCCAAGGCTGGGACTGTCCCTGGATTTGCACTGGAGAGGTAGGTCAGCCTTTATGAAGTACAGAGCTGGTTATTCTAGTGCAGGTCACACACAGGTTCTGACATAAGTGGGAATATCCCATTAAACACCCTGGCCGATACCAGGACTGTCCCACTGCAGCTCTTTAGGACACCCCCAGCTCCATGTAATGGGTGAGTGCCTGCTGGGGAATGTAAGTCAAGATGCTCAAAAACAGATGGAGCAAGAGGGAAAGGAGGAGCTGAAGCTGGTACTGGAATGCTGAGCTCCAGTGCCACAGACATGGCTGGGAGTTGCAGGCTGCTTGTTGTGGAGCCAGGCTTCAGCTGGGAGTCTGGGAACACAAACTGCAGATGGATATGAGCATCCAAACATCAGTGTGCTGGTGAAGTGGGTCTGGCTCTGGGGCCCCCCATGTCCCACGTGGAGCAGACAGCAGCTGGAGCAGAGTGTGGTGGGAGGGAGAAAGGAGCTAAACATTGGTTTCCAGCCCCAGCAGGCGCCCCATGCGCTCCATGTTCTTGTCCAGGGTGGCCCTGCAGGTGATCTCCCTGGCACACTCCGTGGGGAACCAGCCCCGCTGCCCGTCCCGCAGCCGCTCCCCCTCGTACCAGCCTGCAGGGCAGGGGACAAACAGGAACCTTAGTGAGCACTGTCACACCTGGCCAGGTTGCACTGAGGTGACACAGTTGACAGTCATCACACATACATTATGCATTTAAAGGAGCAGATTAAGACATATTTGGCAGATTTTTATACAGGCAGATTGCCAAAGAAATACTATGTAAAATACACTACACAATTTCACTTTTTTATATTGTAGTTAAAATATAGTTTGCAATAATGACTATAATAGCACTGCAATCTAAAGAGAGCAATGCAGCGCACTTGACAGGATCTTAGATTTAGTATGTAACAGAGTGCCATCAAACTGGGACTTATCCTTCACTGCTGACAGCACATGGTGCTCTCAGTGGAGTTACAGGCATTCCAGGCAAGAACCAATTTTGATCTTGGGGTGCTTGATCCTGAGAAAACCTCAGCAAAGCCCCTGTGCCAGAGCCGTGTCTGTAGCAGGCAGGGAAAACTAGGCCCTGGTGTTGCTCAAACTGGGGACGTTTTCCTTGGACAACCCTGGCATGCACTAGAGTGTCTGAGCTCCTTGCTTTTAGATAAATTCCATTTATCTGTGGACACCTCACATGTCAAAACCAGGCTGCCTCCATGTTCTCCAGCTGGTTCTACTCACCTCTTCTGCTGCCCAGCCAGAGCCTGTCCTTCAGAAAGCTGAATGCAGATGTTTAGGTTTTTCTTGGAAGCTGAACCTTTACTCGCTGTACCATTAGGATACAGTTTGTTCTAGCTGGGCCCCCCTGCAGATGTTATATTACCACAGCCCAACCCTCACTCACCGTCAGTCACTTTCTGATAAACCAGAACAACATCAGCCACTTGCAGAGACAGTTCATCGGCCTGCTTGGCCGTGTATGTCCTGATGATCTCCACCTGAGCCAGAGCTGGGGAGGGAACAAGCCAGGCTCAGTTAAACCAGTTGCACAAGCAGTGCATTTCGTTAAAACACAAACAACACCCACTGATTTTTAAAATTCTCCCTTTACTTTGCCCTCATCCTTTCGGGTAGTTCCAGCTGCCCCCAGCCCATGGAGAGCAGTGCATTCACTGCTGGTCCGTGGCAGAGCCCTCACACCCAGGAGCTGTCACTTACTGGTCCTGTCCATGTGGTGCCGGTCGCTGTCCTGCCCCAGCGCTGTCACCCACCGCGCTCTGTCACTCCTGCAAAGCAGCAAACAAAGCCCAGTGTCCCAACTCCTGCTCTTGATAAGGGTCAGCTCTGAGACTCCCCTTACTGCCTCCGGGGTCAGCACACATCTCTTCAGCACCTGTGAGTAACCTTTGTGTCTCATTCCATGCGTGCATTTTGTGCCTTATTCACAGGGCCATATAAAGTTCAGACCTAATTCTAGTTCTTTTGGCCTCAGGAACCACACACCACATTAAGTGACAAAACTGAATGAACTGTGCTGGAAACCTTTGTGTCTGAGAAAACATTTCAGTTTTACCTGCACAAAACCCTATTCCATAGACACTGACCCAACCCAGCTGGGCCCTGAAGACTCCCTTCCCATCCTTCTCAAACAACATGATGAGACTATAAAGTGGGGAATTTTCAAAAACAGGAATTCTTTTCAGCCTCTTCCTCTGAGTGACGATCTACTATTTATACTGCAAACAGTACAGAACAAATCAATAATAAATGTGCAGAACAAAATGTCTTTTCATCCAAAGCCCAGACAACTAAAAATGTCCTGCATTTTTTCCCCAATAAAATTGCATTTCCAAACAAGTCTGAATCATCTGCTGCCTCCATAATGAGTTCTTTAATAGAAAGCATTGGTGATCTTTAGTTCCTTTCAGGATTATTCTAAAGTTTGAAAGCAAATCTATCAATTTTTCCAGGCAGGGATATGTCTGGAGCTCTCCCTTTGTGTCTGTCCTGCCTCCAGCTTCCCCAGAACAAACAGACTCTTTCAGTGCTGGGAAGGTCGTGTGGAAGTTAATGGCCCTCAAAACCACGCTGGGCACCCCCAAACAGGATCCTGGTTGTTGCTGGTTTCCAAGGCAGGACACTCCTCACCCGGCGAAGGAGAACCAGGACTGGGCTGTCCCAGCAGGGAGAGCTGTCCTGCCCCCAAGCCAGCACCATCCACCACCATCAGGAACCACAGCTCCATGCCAGGGACAGCACTCAGGGTCTCTGCTCCCACACCGTGACAGCTCTGACCACCACAGTGAACACCCACACCGACTTTACCGCAAGTCCCTACTCACTGAGTCTCTGCTCCCAGCAACATCTCCACCCTGTCCCCAGCGTGGTTGCTGAGTACCAGGAGCCTGAAGAGGTGGGAGGCAGATCCCCGTCCGGCCGCTGTGTTCTTCCCAGGAGAGGATCCCGGGTCCTCCCCGTCGCAGGGCAGCACCACCAGCTGGTCCCGCAGCGAGTACTCGGTGACGTTGTAACTCTCCTCACTGCAGGACAGAGCAGGGAACAAAAACCCCCGTGGTTATGTCTGTTTTCCATTCAGCATGTCTGGAAGCAAACGCAGTCAGAGAACCCCCATTTAACTCAGGAGTTGAGCATGGTTCTTCCAACACCTCTTACCCTCCTTACACAGTGCAGCAGCTTCTGCCTGTGTGTTTGGTGTGAAAAACAAGCTCTTACTTCAGCTCTGGGGGGTATTTTTTCACTATTCTGCAAATTAAATACTGAAATGTTCTGGTTTTTTTGCAGAACAGCTTTGTGCACAATGGACACAGAACATGCCCCTGATGGAACCCATCCCGCTCTGATGCTTTGAACCAGGGAAAGGTGGGGTGGGTCTGTTGGGTTTGGTTTTTTTTTTAAAGAAGCCAGTTCAGTATTTCAGTCTGTACAACTCCTGCTTAGCCAAGGACAGAACTGGCAATCCCAGCTGGGAATGCTGCCACTGTTAGCTGGAAATCTTGCATCTGAGAAAGAAATATGTCCATACACTTGTGTAATGAATAATAAATGCATTCCTTACTAATTATCAACTAGTTTGCACATGTGCACAGCTAATCATAACTGCATTTCTTACTAGTTAATCAACAGAGAGAAACCTTTACCAATCTCCTACTCCTTACCTCCATCCCCCAAACCAGTTGGATCAGGCCTGTGCCCCCTGTGCTGCCTTTGGTTACAGAATCCCCCTGGCAGCCCAAGACACCACAGGACTGCAGGGAATGCTCCTGAGAGCACTGACCCTCTGGCAGGTAACATGCCCAGGCAGCACTGACTGCTCCTGTCAAGATAATACTTGTAAGGGTTTAATGCAGTAAGTCTTTTTTTAAATGATATTTGGAAAAGAGTCAGATTGTGTCAACACACAGAAGGGTCTACAAGGACAACTGACAGGAAAAACTTTCCAAATAAACTAAAAGCTGGGTAATGGGGAGAAGTGGATTTATTCCTCTCCAAAGCCTTGTGTGTAATGACACATTCCAAGTTCCCATGTCCCTTCCTGGCCCAATCCCAGGGAGCAGCCCTGTGACTCGGGAGCCCTTTGCCTCACTCCTTCACAGGGCCAGTGTGACACAGCAGCTGCTGCTCTGCAGAGGTGGGAGCCCATCCCGAGCAGTCCCAGCTGACAGAACCAGGACAGAGCGTGAGGACTGACCTGGGCAGCAGCTGAGCCAGGGCTGGGGCTGGGCTTTGGGCAGAGATCAGACTGTGCCACTGCAGTGCTCACAAAGGTCTATCTTTAGCACAAAGTGATGTCTTAGTGCAATGTTAAGAATCTTCTGAAACAACTGCCCGAGGAAAAACACAAACATTTAACCTCAGCTAGCAACCAACGTTTGTGTCCAGCACTGTGGTGCCATGGCAGCACTCTGGGTGGGAGGACAGATCACCCAAAGCTCAAACACTGTTAACAAGCTTTGCCACTTGGGCAGTGTGAGCTTCATGCTCAGGGTATCGGGGGCTCAGAGCAATTAGTGCTGTTCCATCACATCCCTTCAGTTGGGTATTCTGGGAGACAAACTGTGTGAGTGTGACAGTAACACCAAAAGGGTGTCACTAGCTTCTAGGCCCAGTGGGGACATTTCCATTCCAGCAGCTGGAAGCTGTTACAAATCCAAAGCCCGAGTCTGGATTAGAGCTGCTGTTACACAAACCTGGTGTGTGATCAGGACAGTGACAGGGACCACTAAACTGGGGAACAACGAGGATCAGGGATATGTCACTGCTTCCCCAACTCCAACAGACACGCTATCCACAGCCCCCGAGAACAGACCTGCCCCTTTAACCCAGTGTGACCCAGCTCTGCGAGGAGCTGCCAGGGAGGGGCCAGGGACTAGCACAGAAACATCCGGCAGGAGACTCAGACACCTTCACAGCAGCACAACACACAGAGGAAATCCAGGCACTCTCTCTCCAGCTTTAGAAAAAAATCTCTGCTTAAATAATTCTCCCCCTTCATTTTGGTTTCTCTTTGCTTAAATATTACCATTTTCTTGCCAAATGTTATATGATACCCCATTCCTCAAAATTTATTTCAATTATAGGTTTGCAGTCTCACAGAAGGGTTTGGCTCCACTGGCCAACCCAGATGCAAAAATAGTTCTTCAGAACACTTCTTAGCCTCAGGAATAAGGTTTCTCTCTCAAGCATATCCAATAGCAACAGCAGAGGATATAAATTCCACTCAGTTCGATTATTCTACACCTCCAATTAAATTTAATGATAAAAATGTAAATGGCAACTGCTGGAAGTTGTACCACATCCACCAGCCTCAAAAACTGCCCAAGCGTGGGAAGCATGGAGGAGAATGGACATTGCTGCTCCTTTACCCTTCCCAAACTTCTCTCTTTGCTAGGGCATCAAGAATGAACTTTTTAATTGGTTTGACAGTTTGGAATTTCAATTGTGTTTGCCAAAAGTAAACCCTGTTTAACAAGGAGTTACTCGTCACTTGTACCCACAGGCTGATGGACAGAGACTCAAATAACTCCTGAACTCATTTCTCAGCCACCATCTTGTTAAAAGTCAATGCTGCGATTCCAGGAGTTGAACACAAAGGCAGTTTTATACTGAAGCTCTTACCTCTTCTTCTTGGTGATGATGAGGACATCGTTGAAGAGGAAGAGGTACACCTGCTGCTTAGAGGTTCTTTTGGAAAACAGTCCAGTGTCTTCTACATATGTGGTTAATTCACCCCTTTTCACCAACCACCGTGAAGAGGAAACCAATGCAAATGGCTGCAAGGCAAGCCAATCACAGTTCAGTCCTTGAAATTTAGAGATTTTTAAAAATCAGAGAACAGAGTACAATATATTTGGGAAACCTGCTTGAATAAACTCAAACCTCAGAGATCACATGCACGAAGGGGTTCCCAAGGTTTAAGGGATCTCCATCACTCCTACAACACACAGGTTAACAGCTGCAAATACCTGGGAATCACTCAGGCACCTGATCATTGCTCGTCAAAAATAAAAATGAACAGACCTGACTGGTCACACTTGGGGTGGAACAGCCTGTGAAAGCTCCTGAGGGCATTGAAATCAAGCCTGTCTTCCAGGAATGTGTTTGCAGAGCACGTGGCTCCTGAAGCCCCTGTGGATGCTGGACTGTGCTCCTTGTGCCTCATGGCATGGGAAAAGCCACAAAGGATTTGAGCCGCCTGATGTGAAGTCCTGGCTTTATTAATCCAAATTATTCCCAACTGCAGGAGAAGCAGAGCCCACAGGAAGGCCCTTTTGTTTCTCTGGGCCACAAACATGACGTGAGGCTGCGTGTCCTGGTCACAGAGACCCTCTCCGAGGCTGCCCCGTGACACACCATCCAGGCAAAGGGCCACACTGAAGAACACAACTGCCTGTTGTCCCCTCCCCTGAGCACCCTTCACATGCCTTTACCAATACCCTGCATGCAGAGTGGCAGCTGCCTTCTCAGTTCTGTATCCCCTAATGCCCTTGCTGAGCCAACCCCAACCTGCTGGTAACCTGCCCATGGTGCTGAGCCAAGCCCAGCTGGGACTGGGACCCCCTCTTGGAACAACAAAACAGGAACTCCTGAAAATAAACCCCCTCAGTTTCTCTGATGCTAAACATGAAAAGTTTGAGAACTTCTGAGCCTCGAATAAAAACTCAGTCCTACAGATGAGCAATGCACAAAAGTGACACAAGATCTGAGTTGCTTCTCTTGCGCTCCCATGAAATTCTCCACAGTTACATGTAACAAAATAATAAACAAAAATCCCAAAACACTCTGTGAGACTGGGTAAGAACAGAAATGCTTTAGCTAATTTATAATGGTTATAAAACAGAATTACAGCCCCATGATGATTGTTTTACAAGCAGAAAATAATTTTAAAAGTTCTATTTCAGGATGAACTAAAAATTCCTCTAATCTGTACTCCAAGTGAGTTCATCCCATTTTCCTGACTCTATTGAGAGGCAGCTTGGTCTTACTTTAATTTTTCCTTAATTGCCAAAGAAGCACATCACGTGCACCATCTCCCTGCTACAGAAAACAGGCCCTCGGAACTGAAAAATGCCTTGAGCCCTGGCCAAAGTGGGGCTTCCTCTGCCAGCTGGCAACACCCCTGACCAGACAGGCCCTGAGCCACCACAGAGCTGGATTTGGGATGCACAAAAGGAAAAATCTCCCATAAAAGCACAGAAAGACAAAGCCACAAAGCTGCTGCTGCTGCCCAGGCACCAGCACGAGCTGCTCCTCACAGGGAGGGGATGGACAGAGCCCTGTCCCAGGGAGGGCGAGGGGCTCCAGACCCTGCAGGGACATGAACCCCCGAGGGGCTCCACGCACTGGGGGGGAGTGGGACCAGAGAGTCCCGGGCTGACTCTGGGCAGGGCTCACCAAAGACCCGAGTCTGGTGTCACCACTGCCAGGAAACACCGGGATGTCACTCAGCCAAGGGTGTTTCACTTGTTGCTGTTGCTGTAAGTAAATATTAGTATTTTTTCAAGTTGCAGTCAAAGTTTGAGAATAAAAATACTTTAGACAAGTTGAAAAACCTCTTTTTGGAGGCAGCATTTCCCCTGACCCTTTCAAGAGCACATTTTTAAGACCATGAGCCTCCATTCATCATGTCTGATAATGAAACAACCTTCTCTCAGAAGAATCCTCATTGTGTAAGAGACAGACATTAATGACAGAAATGGCACTTCAGCAAACATTGAAAAGAAAACAACAAAAGTTCAATAAACCCTCCACTACCTATGACTGGCTTTTCCTACTGCAAAGACTGACTGTAGAGGATTTTTTAAATACAAACCTGAGATGTCCCATCCTTAAGGGAAAGGACAAACACCCCCAGGCTCCTTCCCTGGCCTGGAAGCATTTTGCCAGGACCTTTTCCATCAGGTACATGAGAACACCTCAGCACTGAGCAGTATCTCATAATGCCAAAATCTTCTCAGCAGCTCAGTCTTTACAGCAAAGAATGCTCTTATTTCAGTATATATTCAAAATCCCTTGTGCTGTAGTTCACCTTCTACTTAAAATGAGAATACCCAACCAAAATTTTAATTTTTGCCCTGACACACTGTGTTATTTCTTTGCAAAAATCACTGTGGGACATAACAAGGCTGGGAAGAGTTCCACTGTGCACTAGCTCAGTTAAACGGCCGGAAATATCCTCCTACTCATACCTTGATTTTGAATTCCAGCTGGGAGTTAATCGTGTACATCATCTCTGTCCTCTCCATCTTCCGGGCGCCCTCATTACACAGACGGACCAGCTGGAAACGAGACAAGGGCTGAGCAGGGCTCAGGGATTCAACACCCAGAGCTGTTCCCTTAGAAAAGGCAGAACCCCTGGCAGGGACACTCCTTGCTGGGTCACACACATGGTGTTTCCCTGAGTGCCCAGGGCTGGCCCCACACCCGGCCCTGCCCCACGGCCGCAGGGGCTCAGCCCGACCGCCCTCACCCCAACAGTCCCACAGTTCCCAGGAACTGTTTCTTCTCCAGGGGTTTCAGGTGGTACAAAGGTCCAGCCCAAGCTCTGACTGAGCAGGGCCACAGTGCTCTGATCCAGGTGAGTGATCAGCTCCAAACACTCGCCCTCCCTCCTCCCAGCCAGACACAACTTCCCACCCCACACTCTGCTCCCACACACAGGCATGGCAGCACCAGTGTCCCCCAGCATGGGATCTTTTCCCAAGTAATAACCAGCAATTCTGGTGCAAAATCCATCTCCAGGGGCCCTTGTTAAATACAACAATGTAGAGGTTTTTATGCCTCAATGCTCCTCCTGACGGAAAACTGCACAGAAAACATCCATTTTCCCCTTCCAGTGCACAGGAATGTTCAAAGCCCAAGGTAACGTCCAGCCCCAACAGGCAAAGAAACAGCTTTTCGTTTTACTGAACAACATCTAGTACTTCCCATTTCACATCAGCCCATGACACAGTTCCTGAAATTCTGAGATCCTGGGAGACAAAACAAACCTCAGTTTTCTTTTCATACCACCACATTCTGTTTTTAAAACAGATGTCTGTTTCCAGAATATAAACATATTACGCAGATCAGGCAGAATTTCCTGACATTTAAGCAAAAAAGGGGATAATCTGCTTGGTCCAGTTCAGAGGGAAGAACCCAAATTTATTGTCCAACTCAGTGCTGTTGTAATGCACAATCTGTGCCTGGGAACTGGACTCATCTCCCACCACTGACTCTTGGCAAAAACCAGTGACTGGAGGAGAGCAGCTCTGAAGCACTGACAGCAGGAGAGCTGGTGCACTTAAACACTTAAGTCTGCTCAGAAGATTCAGACTTTCTTTACTGTCAGGACACTGTTCTGGGGTTTGTGATACACACAGTCCACCCTGGGCTTTTTGCTGGAAAAACTGGCAGAAATCACGATAAATCTGTCCAACTACACATTGAAACAGGTGAACAAGATGAGCAATAAACATGAAAATTAATTCTCAAGTGACCAACAAAACCCCAAAGCAGCCAATTCTCTGGCTGGTTTCTGAAATTACAAAGGCCTGGACAGCAATTCAGGAAGGAAAACAGTCAAAGCAGGAAAAGTTCTGCAGAAAAAAATTTCAGTGAGCTCTTAATGTACCTTGCTGACTTCTTTCAGAGCCTGCTTGCAGTTCTCGTATTTTGCTGAATCCTTGGGAGTTTTCTGGCAAATAGTCTGAAATAAAACATCAGTTACTTCAGAGGACCAAGCAACACAGATTGCAACCCACAGAGAATTCAATATCCATGAATGAACTGTCCAGATGATCAAAATTAATCAGTGCCCAATTTGCAAGTATATAGAACAAAATCAGCAGTCCTGCTTCTGGCTCCTACCAGAGCTGGACTCTGAGCGTGGATCACAGTCTGCATTACTGCTGGTGGTCCAGCTCCTCATCTGGAGCAGGAGGGACCAGCTACAGTCAGCAAACAAATGCAGCAGGACTCCAAAATCCATAGCCCAGAATATACAGCCCTAGACAAGTGGAAAGGAGAAAATCTGGAGAGACTGGAATGAGCCAGGAATCGAACATGAGAGAATGCTAATACTGAAAGAACAGGTATCAAGAAAAAATACAGGAATAGCTGTTCTCACATCCATCAGTAAGGGCAGACGAGTGACTCTCTGCATGGGAAGGATGAGGAAGGAGATCATGGGCAAATTCCTGCAATCCTTGTGGGACTCAATCCGGGACAGCACCTCCTTAAACGATGGATTTGTGGCTCTGGGGGAAAAGAGGGAGAGGATTAAATGGTGTGTTTTACCAAACAATAGTGTAAGTTGCTAAATCCCCAGGTTTCATTAACAGGGAAGTGTGATTTGCAGGAGTTGGATCACCTAAGGCCAGCACTGACATCAGACCTCAGGTGCTGCCAGCCCTGACCATGAGGGCAGATGTAGGGAAGCCTGTGTGTCACTGAACTGGTGGAGGGAAGGGACTGTGCCCTGTGGCTGTGGGCAGGATCGGGCCGTGCAGCCCAGCAAGATCCCACTCCCCGTTCCCTTGGAGGAACGTGTAAGGACAGCTCAGACTGTAGCACAGGTTTTGCACCAAACTCCACAGCCTCCTCTGGGGTGCCGGCACGGGGGAGGCTTTGGGGTCCCGGCACGGGGGAGGCTTTGGGGTCCCGGCTCCCCCAGTGCTCACAGCAGCCTCTGCAGTGTCCGCTGCTGGTACACCTCGTTGGTGCAGTACTTCACGTAGGGGTCGAAGCTGGAGGCCGCATGTTTCTCCACAATGTCACTGATGTCATCAATGAAGATGTTGTTCTGGTGCCTTGCTTCGAGTTCTTCAAAGAACCTGTGAAAAGAGAAAATCAATTTCTCACTTTTACAAAAACATGGCATCTTTCTGTCAAGACATTTCACACCTTACCTGACACAACCCATGACTTGACAAGCTAATGACAACTGGAACGGTTTGTGACAGGCTGAGATCATCCCTCCCTTGGCAGAGCAGCGAGGGAAATCCTGACAGGACACAAATCCAGGGGATGGTGTGCCCTGGCAGCTCAGCAGCAGCATTGGCAAAGGCACTTCCCACTCTCCCACTGCCAGAACCTAAACAGCATCACTGAGCTGGTCAGACCAGATGTGGTGGTTTTAAATTTTAGGCTTTGGCTGGGTTTGTTGTTTTTTAGGCCTTCCTGGGAAACAAGTCAGGTGACATACATTGACAAATCATAGGTATTCCCTACTATCTCACATCACATGGGATAGAGGAGTGAGGGAGGAAGTTCCGGGACACACACTGTCCTCGGACGCTTCCTTGGGTCAGCCTCTCCGGGTCAGTCTCCCCTCCGGCCGGGTCAGTCTCTCGTCGGGCAGGTGGTTGGGGGGAAGGTTCGCAGCTCAGGGCTGGTCACTTCACTATTTGGGTAATGCAGTGCCTTATCTGTTTTTCCTTGGGTGTATATATAGTACCTATATAGTACCATTTGAGTTACCCCTCTTTCCCTGTATTTGCCTGNTTTCCAGAAATGGGGTTGGAAAAGAAATTAAACTACTTCAAACACACATTAACACATTTCCTGTTGCAATTAAAAGCAGCATAACACCAGAAGTGCTCAGTGAAATCAAAGTATGTGTGACTGCTGAGCCAGGGATGGCAGAGGGGGACACGGTGCCCATGTACCACATCTCCAACCCACACCTGGAACCAAACAGACGGAAACACTGAAAATGGACACAGAATCCAAAATCCTGAGCTGGCTCTTGCCCTAAATCATGTTTGTTGTCCATGCTCTCTCCCACATGTGAGACTCTGGCTTCTGGAAGCTTCCTACTCCTTTTTGCTCCCCTTACTTTCCCACAGCACGAGCCTTGATTTCCATGATACTCACTAGAAATCCCTCACTGTTTGGGGTGCAAGAGCTCACACAGAGCAGCTCTGCAGGGCACCACAATTTCCCCCATGACACACCAGTGCAATCCTCACACGTGGAAAGCTGCTGACAGTCCCTCACCAGCCCTGGCCACAGCCTCTATAAATCAGGATTTACTGTAAGAGTTCTCAACTCCTGGAGTCAATGAGCTCATTAAAAATTCTCATATAGCACAGAAGACTGTGCTATATAAGGCAATACTTGGAACACATGATCCCACATCGAGCTCAAATATTTTAAAACCTGTTTTATTTCATTCAGTCCTTTATTTTTTCATCACTAACAGTGGCTCTTTAAATCTGTCACCTTTTTTCAAGTGTGCCACTGATGTGCTCTGTAATCGGTTTCACAAACACACCTCAAACCTGTGAGAGGAGGAGAAGAGGATGAATAGCAGCTGATCATCCACACCTGTAGGAACAGGGGTTAACTAAATTAAGGCATTTCCAGGTGTGCTCAGAGGCAGCTGCTGCACTGAGAGGCTGCCAGGCTCCCAACCCCACTGGGTCAGACCCATCCAGGGGGGTTGGTCCCTTTTGGATTTTGTCCCACCCATCCTCTTTCAAAGCACAACACATTTCAAGTTGTCACTGACTTGTGCCGTGGATCTGGGTTTAGTGTTGGGACCAGCCCTACGGGGCACATCCCAGATGCTCCAAGAGATCCACCACACAGGGACAAACACGGCGGGAAGAGTTGCCTCAGGTGTCACCAGAGTCCAAGAAGGTAAAAACAAAAAGGTAATAAAATAAAAAAGAGCCTCCATGTCCTAGAGTCTGCAGTTTCTCATGAACCACAACAGATTCCCACCATGCCCCCCAGGAACTGCCCTGGACTGGGATTCCTTTCTCTCTGCTCAGACATGTTTACAGCTGGGAGAACTCCCACTGCTGCCAATTTACCGTGCTCAGGAAACGAGGAAATCCTGCATTTCCTGCTGTGTTGTGGCACCCTGACAAGATGTTGGACCCTGCTGGGCCACAACTTCCACTTTTAGAAGTTATCTGGTGCTTCATCAATGACATCATCAGACAGTCACTGTAAGAATCATAAAAATCTGAGACAGTAGAAGGCTTACAAAATAAAAAGAAAAAAGGTAATAGAAGGGCAGAGAGGAGTAGCACCACAAAGTCCATCCCCGCAACATGTACTATAAGGATATCATGCATTGAAATTTGAATCAAAGGTGGTGGTTTTTCACATCCAATCTCCTAATTTCTAGATACAATCAGTGAATCAGATACATCACAAACCCTTTCACTTAAAATTTTAGGACATATTCTGCCAAAGCTCAGGATTGCAGGATGGAGTGATTAAATTCAATTTAACCCACTACAAATTAGCTGTGCTGTGTGATGCTTTTTTTGCTGAATACGAGGATTTATTTAAAGCATCTCTTTTTAATTCCAGAACTTTTCTGGTTGAAGTTACATCCAATTAAGTGAAAGTCAAACATCACAGAACAGAACCTGATTTCCCTCATCTTGCCCTTATGTTGTTTAAAAGAAACATCCATTCTGTGCCACTCCAGCCCCTCCCCTAAAGGCCTAGCTCAATCCCTGTTTGGTTCTATGTCCAGCACAAGCTCCAGAGCTCTGGCAGTGCTGGGTTTGCCCTGTGTGACAACAGTTTCCTCCTCACAGTTCTGATGCTCCTGTTAAGGCTCTTCCCATGTCTTCAGGCAGATCAGAAACAACCCGGGCATCACTCCCAGGAACAACTTCCTGACACTTGCTCAGGCAATTTCCTCAAGCTGTTTTTCCTCCTCATTGGCACTGCTTTCTCCATACCCACCAACTCCTCAAGAACTCCCATTTCTTCAGGTGTACCAATCACAGATCCTCTGTGGTTCATGAGCAGTCACAGGCTGTTCCCCACAACTCACCTTTCCAATAGCTCATATCCACCTGCCAACCTCCCACCACGGAGTTCTGTTAAAACAGAGCCAATGTTTCTCCTCAACATTCACTCTCCCTCCACCCCAGATAACTGAGCAGGACTTACATTTTAGGAGTACTGGATCCTGCCATCTGCATATTCCAAAATGAGATTGCCCTGGATTAAGAATTCTCACTCAGGTTCTGCAGTTATCAGACCTGAGTGTCTGACACCAAGCAGGTTATGCTGCAGACTGAGTGCTGCTGCCACATGGCCATCTAGGAACAGAAACCACCCAGTGGAGTGGCAGAGAGCACAATTCAGCTTCCTCTGCCAGAGATAAGGGAATGGGAATAACAATCACCAATTTCAGAGAACTTTAGATATAAGCAAAAAAAGATTTCTGATTAGCCTCTCCAAATGTGAATCTTGTCATCCGGATCAGAGGCTGAACATCTGCATCACTATGGCTATTTGGGGAAGGGGATTCAAAACAGTAAAAATGGGAAAGAATACAGACTTATTTCCATAGAATTTTTATGCTGAACCAGAGCTTTACCACCAAAAAAAAAAAAAAGCTGGAAAGAGGGTGATTAAAGCACAGGACTGCACCCACAGCTGCTGGAAATTCATCAGTTCGTTACAGGAGTTACCACAATTTAAATAATGAAAACCGACACGCACCTACATACATAAATATAACACCAAACCCTGCAAAGCCCATAAAACACCTTCCACTGGGCAATATTCACTGAGCAGCTACAGAGCCAAACAAGGAAAAACCAGCCCTGCTGATCACAGACATTTCCACACTTAGGAACAACTGGGTGCCTTTTCAAAGCTGCACATTTTTTGTGCAAGAAGGGCAAGGCAGATCTCTCAAACCAGACTGACCTCGCCCAGACCCAGCCAAGAGAAGCTGCTGCCTCCCTCTGCATCGGGCTCTGCCCAAGGAAGGCTGATGAAGTCCCAGGAACTGCTGAACCTCCACCCACTTCACTGCCAAAGGAACACCCAGATAAATACAGTTTGTCTGCTCTGTGCTTTCTGCAGCAACAGTAAATCTAAATACTGGTGAGAGATTGCTCAGCTGCTCCCAGAACAACCCTGCAAGCCCAGTTGCTTCAGAGGGTCTGTGTGTGCAGTTCCAGAGACTGTGACACCAATGCTCTGCAGGAAGGGACCTACAGGATAAACAGAGTTTGGGTTACAGCTGGAAGGCTTTACAAGTTTTAAGTACTTTTGTTCTACTGCCCTCAAACACAAATATTCACATAAATAACTACCCAGAGGTTGGGCCACAAGAGAGCCACAGGCTGCAAGAAATCAGCTGCCCTGGGATGATTTCTTCATTTTCTTTTCTAGACAGAGAAAATATTTCCAAAATACAGGAGTGGGTTTCAGTACAAGTGACTGTCAGAGTAGCTGGCAGCTCCATGCCACAGTTCTGGAGCTCCCACAGCTCCTGTCCAACTCACCCCTTCCCTTCCCCACCTGCCCCTCCAGGTCAGTCACCAGCATCACTCGTGGCCTGACACCTGAGATTTGGGAGCTGCTCTGGCAGTATTTCATCTCAAAATTAGCTATTTTTATTTGATGCCAAAACTATGCGTTGCTGGGTGACGGAAACCATCTTAAGTCACCACCGAGGGAAGATTTAGGGTTTGGGTGTTTTGTTTTTATTTTTAAAAAAAGCAGCTATCCCGTTAATGTTAAACCAGCCCTTGGAAGGCAATTAAGAGACAGAAGTGGCAGTTCTTGGGCTGAGGGCCTCCAATAGAGAAGGAAGAAAAACTATCTCTGAAAATATCTAATAAATAGACATAAAAGGAAAGAATTAACAGAAAGGACTGAACTGGAGTTCGAGCAAGGACTGGCAGGAGAGTTTTGAAAAGTACTCCAATGACAAGAGGAGAAGTTCTGAGGGGAGCTGACAGGGAGTCTCCTCCCAGGAACCTGGGACACAGCCACAGACCTTCTGTGCTGCCTCTGCACAGGATGATCAGTGACCGTGGAGAGCTTTGGAGTCAGACATTTTCCAGAAAGGGACACAAAGACAATTAGTGTGGCAGGATAATTCTGGCAGCAGTACAACACACCAGGACACCAAGAGGACATCATGCAGATGAAGAATAGATAGGTAAGAAAAAGTTCCTACAATTCCCAAGAGAGAGAGGCAAACCAATAAGACTTTAATGATCACTAGTCAAGAATACTAGTTTTGTCAGCTTAAAATAGAAATTTAATCACGTTTCATCTGACAAACAATATTGTCAAGCTTCAGCAACCACAAATAAAACTCAATTAAAATGCACAGCTCCAGTCACACAGCTGAGATGAGCCGAGGGCAGAGTGATCCTGATCAGATCTGCTGTTCCTGAGTATTGAAGTCCCATATCTAATCTTGTCTCCAATAAGGAAACCAAATTATAAAGAAAACCCTGGGCCAGGAATGCAAGTCCCAAGTGCACATTGTTGTAAAGTTCTGTTTACCAACACGAGGGAACAGTGCAGGGCAACCAGAGCGCCCAGCTGCCAGGAGAACCCTCTACACAGATAATTCCTACATGTTAGAGCCACAGCAGAGCTCGGCAACGAGTGCTCATGTCAGAGCAACCCACAAGGAAACAATCAGAGGAAACAGCAGGATAAATGCACCATCCCAAGTCATCAGCAAGATGCAAATCCATAAATGTGTTCTGGGGGCTCCTAATATTTTAAGGGGGGGGAAAAAAAAAAAAGGTAATTTGGACTCCCAGACTCTATTCACAATATTTAAGTTCTTATTTTCCCTTTTCTTATTATATGCAGATTGTGGGGTATTTTTTTGATCTGCCAAAGAAACTGAGCAATAGAACTATGTTTTCTCTAAAAGTCATGTTTTTAATGCCTGTTAACTGATTCAACACACACAAATGAGCACTAGGTCTGCATTTTCCTGTGTAAAAATATGAAGTTCCATCATTTAAAATAGGTAGGAAAGAGATGAAACATTCATCTAATTTACCAAAAAATGCTGTGAGGAAGCTTACCTGGTTCCTAACATTTAAAATTAAATTAGGATACTCAGACAAGCTGTAAGCCTCCCCCACAAACACACAGGGGCTTCTCTAAAGAAATCAGGACACAGTTTAAACACAGAACCTGCCCAGACATTTTTGTCAGTGTCTTCTTCTGCCAGGGCAGATCCGGTATCACAGACACAAAAAAGCTTTCCCTTCTCATACAAACTTGGTGATTTAACCTGCCAGACCAATTGTTCTTCAAGATATTTCCCTGATTGCCCTGTGACTGCTCTTTCCCCAGAGAGGCTCCGGGGCAGCTGTGACCTCTCTTGCCCCACGTCCTGACCCTGACTGCTCAGACTGCTCAGCCATTGCTCACTGAGCTGTCCCACGGCATCCCCACATCCCAGGCCAACAGCTGCCCTGGATCTGGGCAAGCTGGGGTTCCAGCACTTACACAAGGAAAGGTTTAAGCTTTCTGAAGCCACCTTCCCAGAGGTTTCCACAAGCACACAGTGAGTGCTGCCCAAATCATTCAGCTCCACTCTCTTTGTCAGAGACATTCCAGTGAGCTCCCAGGAGCAGGGAGAACTCTGCTGTCTGCACTCTGGTGCAACAAAGGCAGCTTTGTTCCCCCAGGAATGGCCCTGTCATGCACCAGAGGCCTATCCTGGTGTTTCTGGAGATTCTCCATTAAATATGTTCCAAGTCAAAGTTCCTAGATAGATTCTTTAAGCCATTTTGACTAAAGGTTTTTATAAAGTATTTTCATCAGCTCAAGTTCTTCAGCTCACCTAACTTTTGTCTGAGCAACCCAAACCACTGGTCACGACACACATATTCAGCTTTTATATGTTTAAGTAAAAGCTGCTAAAATTCAGCAGGATGGGACAGATGCTCAATTTTGTAACAAAAGGATAGATTTTGTTACCTTGAAAGACCTTGAAAATGGAAAGAGACAGTTTGGAGACACCAAGAAAGAGGCTTCTGGTTTAAAGTCACTTCCATTATTTACACAAACGAGGTTGGTCAAAGCCAGCATGAAGTTTTGTTACAGTTTAACAGTATGGCAAAATTCAGAAAAGAAAACATGTTTTCATTTAAGTGTAAAATGGCATTACGACTTCTGTTTTTACTCCAAGTCATAAAAAACACAAGTTCTTAAACCATCAGACTTTACAGACAAGAAAGAATAAGATTGTAATTCCACACTAGTGTGGTATTTTTCCATTCTTTTTTTTTTTCTCCTCTCTCCCTCCCACTTCCTTTGAAGACCATTAATCAAAAGGGTTTTAAGAGTTCCCCTAAAAATATTGCTCTCCCCATCATCCTTCGCTTTTATAACACACACTTCATGTAAGGAGAAGCCTTTAAAAAGTACTTTTCCTTGACAATACAGACTTTGATAATCTGCACTCCCTGACACCACAGCTGTGGTACAACCCATTCCTGAGGTGGCTGAGGGTTCACACAACATCCAACTTCTGGCAAAAGACCTCGACAACAAGAGAGAGAAAAGGGAACAGGGGTAAAGGCAGGTACCCCAACCAAATCCAGATCCTGTTCCCCTAAGCTGGGTTTGCACTTGGCACAACACACCAGCCTCTCCCCCAGGTATGTTCAAGAAACTAAATCTTGGTACTGCATAAACTTCAGAAGACAAAGTCCAACTGCTGTCCAACACATGTCAAATTCCACAGACTTTGTGGGGCTTTAGGCAAAAATGCCAAGAAAAGACTTTACCAGGACTGGGAATATGAAACTTCCCAAGTTCTACAAAGGTACAGGAGGGTTTAATGCCAGACAATTCAGATTTCAGAACCACAATTACTACAAGAAGGACAATTTCTACAAAGGAGACAAAATAAGAGGGCATAAAGAGAAAGATATTCAGATTCCTTATTCAACCCTGAGCCCCCTTTGTCACAGAGCACAAACCTACCGAGGAAACCCCGGCAAGAGCCAGCTCTTAAGGGCAAGTGTGAAACTCCTGGTCAGTTTAACAAGGCAGACCAAGCTTCGCTTGATAGACTGTAAAGACCAGGTCTGAATGCCTGAGGTCTGAGCGTTTAGCTCAGGAACTGTTTAGATTTGAAGGATGCTGATTTCTGCTGCAGTACACTCTGTGCTTTCCTTCCCTGCCCATTTTCAGAGGCACCAATACCACACCACCCTCATTAAAGGGGAGCTCAGGGTGCCAAGGTGAGGCTCTCACACTCCCATCCATGTCCACTCCTACTCGTACTGTCCATCTCCACACCAGTACAAGTTTTGGAAGAAATGGTCACCACTAAAATGGCTACTTCAGTTTCCAGCAAGAAACTTGCTTTTATGCTCTCTTAAATGCAGAAACGCTGCACTTACTTTTTGCTTGCTTCATAAACATCTGTGATGTTGGAGAAGAGGTGGTGGCTCTCTGTTTTGGTCATTGTGAGGCTCAGTTCCCTGGAATTTTTAAACATCCGGAGCAGAATCTCCAAGCTCAGCAAGTAAGAGTGCTCAGAAGATATCACTTCAAATATTGCCTGCAAAGTGGAGGGGAGAAAGAAAAGACTTACTAGTGACTGGGGTTTTTTTTATTTAAAAAAAAAAAAAAAAAAAAGAAATATTGAGGAGGTGTGCAACGCAAAGTTTTTGCATGTAAACTACAGATTATGATGTAAATATTCACTTCTATGATAGCTGCATAATTTACTTAAAAATAAGTGATTTAATATTAGAAGAAAGGTTTTTAAGAAGTCTATATTCAGTTTTCAACGCAACTGCAAAGAGTGAGTTTGAAGACAACTCAAGACCAAGTGTGACCACACTCCATTCACACTCCTGAGAGGGGTGTTTGGCGGTGTTCAGTGTTTGTTTCTTGGGGTTTTATTTTGGTTTTTAAACAGGCCCTGTTTGCCTCTGCTCTCCCCAAACAGAAGCTGCTGAGTTCCTGCCTTGTGAGCACTCCTGGGTCACAGACCAATCCCCAGAGAGGGCCCTGTGAGGATCCAGGGCTGGGCTGTGCCAGCACGGACACCCTACTAGCCCTCCAGCACCAGGCCAGGAGGGACAGGGACAGGCCAGGGGGCGGCAGCCACTGTCCCCGAGGTGGACATGGGACAGGCACAGCTCCAGGATGTCCCTTCCCTGCCACACAGCCTGTCTGACCCCTCACCCTGCACTCCCAGAGAAAACCCCGGCCCTTCCACCAGCTGGCACACAAAGCAAACTGGTGATGGACTCTCGGACTTTGAAATCCACACACTTGTTTCACGGAAGTTTTCATCTCTGATGTAAAAACCTATTCAGCTTTCAGCCATTTTACCTCTCCAGGCCTTATCTGCAGGTCTCTTGTATGTGCATACATGGGAAAAAGCTGTCCTTAACCTCTGTCATGAGCTCCACCATGTCCCAGTTGTCATCAGAGCCTCCTTTCAGGCATTCCCAACCCAGTCTAACACCAGCAGCAGAGGTCACTCACTTCATAGTTCTCTAAAGTTATACAGATATTAGAACTTTACCGTTTCAATATAACTGTTAGTAGTTGCATCTATTATTTCATTAGTTATTTGCAACTAACTCCTCTAAGTGTTCTCAAACCAAAGGAGAAATATCCAAACACAGGAGCACAGGTGTGAGGTTGGAGGCACAAGGCTGAGGTCCCCCATGGGCTTCTTCCCAGTATGGTAACAATAATTTAAATAAATGGGACAAAGAAAGACACTTTGCTTCTAATGTGTAAGGAAGTGAGAGAGTATCCCCTTCCCATGATCCAAACACATATTATGGAACAAAAGATAAAGAAGGACTAAGAACCAGTCTTGACTGACACACAGTAACCCCAGCCCAGCCAGGGGTTGGGTGGCAGCTCCAGATGTTGCTGAATTCCTAAATGGCACCTGCAGCCACATTGTGGTTCATTTCCACAGTATCAAGGCCAGCAGATGTTGAACCCCGACAGACAGTAACACTCAAGAGGCCGGAGACATACTGCAGTATGTACACACACACAGGGAGCTTCAGCTTGCAAGAAAAGATCTGCTGAAAATCATTTTAGTTCAAATCAGGCAATTTAAAAGAAATACAGCCAAAGCACTACTTGGCTTGGTAATGCAACTACAGCTTAAGAATATTTATTTAGGCTCCCTCAGAAAGAATAGGCCTCTAATATTCATATAAAAAACCCTCAGGCTTGAAAACAGTTTTGGTAACATTAAAAACTTTACATTTAAAAGGCGTCCAAAGAACTTGTTCTCTTTGAAAGGATGCAAGTATGACTGGGCTGTAAGTATAGCTCCAGGAAACACAGACTAAAGGTTCCTAAAGGGTATGACTGAAATCAATGCCTTGCCTCTCAAAGGCTTCCCAGCAGGAGGAGGCTGAGGTATGTCCTGAAGTGAAATGAAGACATTGGTACAAATTACCATGGCAGGTACCAGTGCTACAGTGTTTCTAATAAAAAAACTTGTTTTTGCCCCAGTTGAAGGACATACCTCAGGAACTGCAGGTATACACTTGGCTAGGCCAGGCTATGCTTTCAACACCTCTCATTCCCTTTGAAATAGCCCCTGTAGGTGAGGCAGGAGGGTAAAGCAGATAAAATGGACACACGGAGCAAAGAGGAAGAGGAAAATAGATCCAGAGGACAAGAAGAGCAAAGGGAAGGAGACAGAACAGGTGAGTGCCCCAGTGACAGTGCTGCCAGCGCAGAGGCACCTGCTCCGTGCCAGGGGAGAGGAACAGCAGGTTACAGCAGGGACACAGTGCTCACATGTTCAACAGCATTAATTACAACTCAGGGGCTTTGTAAACGCTGCTCTTTGTTCCTCACTGCCTTGAAAAATTCATGTACCACCTCCTCCCTCTGTGATCTCAGGGTTAAGGTCACACCTTCCCCAGCACAGCAGCAACTGTGCCACTGCCAGGCTGGACCTGCAGCAGGGAGAGGGCCCAGGAAGCCCCTGGCAGGGACAGGGGCACCTCAGCAACAGGCAGGGTTTGTGTATTTCTTCACCGTGGGGACAGAGGACACTTCACCCCAGGGCAGGAAGCCAAGCAACCAACTTATCTCCTTGTCAACAAACAGTATTGAACCAGGCCTGCAGTGCAGCCCCAAGCAACAGCCCCAAAGCACAGGTTACTGAGAGATACCTCCTGTCTCTTCCTTTCCTCCTGGCTGATGGCTTCTGACAATCCATTCTTCTTTACCTGAAAAAGAAAGAAATAGATATTTTTTAAATATTTTCTGGAAAAAAGTGATTTAAAATAAATAATACAGGACTATCAAAACATTGCAGCTAAATAATCTGTCCACTCCAAGGACAGCAATGAACCAACAGAAATCAAAATAAAGTCAATAACATCTGTATGTGACTTACCAAAAGAATTGTATCATTTCATTAAAAACTACCCCAAGACACAAACAGAGGAGTACTGCCACAAAAGCAGGCAAAGTGGAATCATGGTCACCCTACAAGACATCCTTGGACTTACACACACACAGAAGCCTGCAAAATGTTTTCCCCTTTTCGGTTTGATTTCTTGACTGGCACATGCACATCATAAGGTTTGTTTTCCAATTTGGCCAGAAAAATCTTAGTATCATTATTTATTAAACACACCTAAAAGGACAGACCACCCCAGCCACAACCATGTTTCCCACAGCCTGTCGCCACATGCTCAGCTACCAAATTCCACACCAGAGACTACTGAAGTTTATTCTTTCCTGATGCAAATCACACATATTGTGTCATTTAGCAGGAGAACATTAAAAACCAAAAATCCAAAACCCCAGAAACTAAGGCACCGAGGAGGGCCTGGCTTCCTGCAATTCCCAGTGTTGAACATAGGACCCCAAATGAGGAGGGACACCAGGAGAAGGGACAGGAAAGAAACACAGCACTACACACGTGGAAAACACCCTTCTCCTCAGGAGTGGAGATGTGCCTTGGCCATGAGACCTCACAAGCACTTCCCTCCACCCATTTTTCTCAGTCTTCTCCAAAAGCTCCTAATGTACTATCAGTAACAGTCTTCTCTCCTTACTTCACTGTTCCCTGGAATTTTAAAGGATATATTATTCCTCATTTTAATCCTGCACAGCAGGTGCAACAAAGCTGGGACAACAAAGCTGGACAGGAGGCTCAGGAATAAGGAAGGCATCAGGGTAAGAGGCGCCACACTTCGGTTTGCATGTACACCACAGCAGAGACTCACAGGCAAATGCTTGTGAAAATAACATCAACATTCCAGTGCTGCAGCAACTGTTCTTTGGAACACAAGTCACAGACTTCCATAGCACCAAAACCAGACACTTCTGGATACTGAGCAAAAACTAATTCAATGTCTTTCTATTAAACAATTAAAGTACTTTTCAATCAGCAATCTGAAAGCTTTAGAGCAGTACCAAGGAGGAGCAATGGCACTGGGAAGGACAACACCACTTTTCTGGGTGCAGGGGAAAAATGTCTCTAAAAATGCACACAGGAAATACCTATGAACACATCCCCCAGATTTCACAGCTCCCCGTTAACACACACACTGCACATGTCCAGGGAGGTCCATGTGGCACTGCTGGATTCATGTTCCAAACTGCAGCTGTGTTCTGTGCTCCTGCTCGGGCACACATGGGTGTGTACATACAAAGTACATATGAACTCATCACGTAAGCAAATGACCCAACCTTGTACTCCCAATCAGCAGCAACACTTCCAAAGAGACACAGGTCCAGATATGGAAACTATTTTTAGCATTTCAGTGAAATAAAATTAAATTCCTAATTTTGAGGTGCCCAAAATGTCACAGTTGAAATAGCCCAAAAAACCACATTGGTGACACTATGCAAACAAAAACTTCATTTAAGGTATGAACATGACCAGAAGGGAATGGAAGAGGCCCAACACCACAGCTACTAATGCTGTGTGTCATCACACTGGACTGGCCTTTCCCCAGCAACTCAGTTATGACTGATTCAGCCATGGAGATCAGGAGGAAAGGATGACAGGTGAATTCTGGTTAGAAACAAGGAGCTCCCTCAAAATAAGGAGGTGGTGAAGGGAGGGAACCTCACCAGAAATATTTGAGAAAACCCTTAAGTGGCTGAACCATAAAGCAAACTGAACATAAGCCCTTTGATACCGGGGGAGAACTGAGATCCACTGCAGAGATGAGCCCTGAAGATCCCTGACAGTCAAACCAGGCAGCTTAAGTACCACAGAGAAGAGGCAGCCATGGACAAGGACAGTGTGTGATTCCATAAAGCACCACACCGCAGCTTTTTAAAATCAGTGAGAAAACAATCACAGCCAAGATCAATCTCAGTTTCACACATGTGGGTACACTGCAGGAAGGCAGAAACACTCTTTTTTATTATCGTAAAGAATTTGACAGCTCCATGCCTGAAGTTCACTACCCCTCAAACAGGGTCCGGTCACTCTGGGTATCCCAGCACAGGCACTGCTCACAAACACCAGAAACATTATTCTCCTCCTTCCCTAACATGATGAAAACCCAGGACTGACATTTTTCAGCTGACTTCCTGCTACGACTCCAGACACTTCTTCACGTTTTAATACCCACTGACACACAATTTTTCCAGAGTTATTACCATGGTCACTGTGACACTCGGATTCCCAAACTTTGTTTTCTCCATGCACCATCTTTTCTCTCATACTCTCCACTTCCAACTTTGTAAAGCAAGTACTGATGGTACACAAGTTGCTATGCTCAGAACAGTAAAGAACAAGTTGGTTTCTGTAACTGAAAAATGGCATAGGACAGCTCCCTTCCCAAGACAGTATTTATGCTATTTTTGTCTCACAACAAATTAGTATTTGAAATTATAACTATTATTACTGCAAGCATTCCTTCCAAAATACCTCAACTGGTGAACATTTAACTGTTAGTTAGCCCAGGAGGCAGAAAAAAATAATTTGACTTTATTACACACAATCCTTTTTGCAACACTAAGCAAATGAACCATATTTAAAGTATTTGACTTGCTGAAAAAAATTTAGAGCAAATCTTTTCAAAACCACATTGTCTTATGTTCTTTATAGTTATTGAATCAGGGGATTCATATTTAAACACCTCACAGTGCAGAGGTCATCAGCACCTGTAAAACAGCTCTGCTAATCATAGCATCTAACCAGCTTTAGGGGATCCCCCCAAGGCCTGAGCACTCATATATTGGAATATGCACAGGACACACACAGCCACCAGCCCCAATACTCCAGGTGATTATGCCCTGGCATAATCTCTTTAATGCCACAGAGATGAGGATGAACAACATCCTACAAGTTACATAAACAAAACCAAAAAACAACACCAAAGCTTTCATTTTAGGGATATTCTTCCAGAAGCCACAGAAACAATCAAAGGATAAAATTAACCCCAGAAACACAGAATTTTTACAGTTTCTTTAGTCTTAAAATCATGTAAAAATATCAAGTGTTATCAGTAATTTGTCAGCTTATTAGCAGGGAAGCAGTAAGATTGCAGTACTGATTAAACCAGCTGAACATACTTTGTTAAACAATGTTATTAAGCCAAAGCTTCCCAGATGCTTCCCAGCCTGTGCTGCAACAGCAGAGCACCACCAGCACAACACTCTGCTTTTCAAAATGGTTTCTGTTAAATATCTGCACCCAAATCAACTTAAGAGCTGGCACAGAGTGATTTAGAACAATTCAGCAGCAGCTTGTTTGTAACTAACTTTTCTTCAGTCTAATTCACCCTTTCAATGAACTCACACCCCCCTTTTTTTTTTAACAAATCAGTAAAGTTGTGTCTTTGCCAAATGTAGGACTCTAAAATGAACTTTCCCAGTTTCGTTGCTTTTTCTGTGAAACAAAGACCAGTAATTGATCAGGACTCCCATGTAGTTCTTGTGAAATGAAAAAGATGACAAAATTTCAGCCAAAAACCTCCAGGAACAAGTAAGAAGACTTTGCTTCAGCCCACTGTGAGATCCTGTCTCTGGCCATACACAGATCACACTCACCACAGAGAGCTGACTCCACGTCGACCTCAGGGGCTTGTAGTGAAAAACAACCTTGTCATCTGATTTCTGCTCTTGGGGTTCAGACTCTTCATCAGAATCTATGTCCAGAGCTTTTTCTTTATAGTTCTGATATAATACAGCATTTTCTGTAAAACAACAACTGTGTGTCAGTCAGTGCTAGAAAGTTGGTCTAGCTGCTCTCTTAAGAATTATAAGTAACAATTAAACAATGAAAGAAAGCAAAGTGTCACTGTGCCCTCACCACTCCACAAGACAAAGATAGCATCTGATTTGGGTGGACAATGGTGCAGTACTGTGACAATGGGTCACTGTCCCGCTCCCAAAGATGCTCACGGACCGAATTAAAGAACAGATGTGGCCTTTGTCAAGAAAAAAACAGAAAGCAATTTTTTCTTCCTTGGTTTGCTGTACCCTATTTCATAATTAGCCAGCAATTAGAAAACAGGACTGTGTGTCAGTGAATCAGTCACTGATCTGGAGGTCTCACTATCTGCATCTTCAGGACCATCACAAGGCCACTGCCCATGACCACGTTCCTTCTGTCAGCTTTAAGTATTGACTTCTCATTTCACTTAGAGGAGGACATGATCCTAGTTTCAGAGTTAAGGTCAGAACTATTCTGAATAAAAAACTCAAAGCCTTCTTGAGTAAGCACAAAGCCTATGAACCTTAAAACAAAATACACTCAACATGTATTTGAGTTCTGCCATCATTAGTCTGGTACTACCCGTGGCAAAGAACCACAGGTGAGGAGCACACCCTCTCCATTTCCCAACCTCCCTGGCCACACACCCTTTGCAACAGCAGACAGAGGGGACAGGGGAATTCAGCCCAACCCACAGATGGATTAAGCCATTAAGCAAGTGGTCTCTGAAAGGTACTTTTGGATGGGCCAGGCTTTGGATAACATCCAATCCTCCCCTAAAAAAGAAAGGGGAAAAGCAGAAGGTCTGGCTGCTCCATACATGGCCCCAACCCCAGAGGTCCCACACCTGGCTGGGTCCCCTTTCCGCCCTGCTCAGACCCTACAGCCCTGCCTGAGTGTTGGGCAAGGTCTGGCCCCTGTATCAGCTCTTTGAGAAGGGTGTATAATTTGTACAAGAGAAGAAATCGTGTAGAGCAACTGAATTCTGAGAGGCACCACAGAGACAGTTATCAGCTGGGATCAGCCCAAGACAGAAGGGAACCACAGGAAGAGAATGCAGAAAACATCATCAGGACATAGTGGAGGAGAGATGAAAATAAGAGCAGGAAAGGGGATGATGCAAGCAGAACAAAGTGGGAAGATTTCAAAATAGACACAGGAGGAAGGTAACACAGCAGCTGAGATGACCTCAAGGAGGCATTTAGCAGAGACAAGCCAAGTGAGTAGCAGTTATTACAATAAAACTTCCATGGACTCACAGCCAGGAAAGACTTTTTTTCTTGTTGAAATACTGGGAAAAGCAGCAAACTTGGCAAAGCTCAGAATTAGTAACACACAAATGCTGATACATGGTGTTTTTCTAGCACTTAAACTTGAAGCCAAGGTAGCACAAAAGGAAAACGATGACAGAGTCAAAGGATTCACCCCAGTACTTGGCTTATGAGGAGAAGAGAAACAGCTGTGTGACTCAGCAGCTCAGAGTGAGGACTCAGGTGTGTGCTGCAGGGGTGAGCCACAATATCCTGTACCTGGGGAGAGCCCCAGGGAACAGCAGGAAGGCAGTCCCACTGGAGGAGCCAGCACCCCATGGAACCCTACAGAACTGTCAGAGCTGAGACAGACACATCCAAGAGCTCATCTTTCGGGAGGGACAGGAGGTTAAGTTAAAAAGAAGCCCCTCACACAAACCCCTATTTTTAGCCTGGTGCCTTATAGTCTTTAAAATATCCCTGAAGTATCCCTGAACCATGAATTATGGTTCTGTATTTCAGTGAGTTTATTGAAAAGCAGTCTTTGACTTTGTACAAAGGAAATGTGAAAACTGATCCTGAAGTTCATTTCTCTCAGGACTGAGTTATTAGCAAGCCTGTACAGAGCAGGGCTTACCTTCCCCATCGAATGTCCCTTGTCCTTTCAGCATCTTCTGGTAGTTTTAACAGAAAAGAGATAGATCTGGGTTAGAAAGAGAATGCAAAATAGCCACAACAACAAGAACTTGTTTTACTGAACATTTAGGCACAAAATCAACAGGTCCTAACCCATAAACTTTGGATGTTCAACAAAAACAACTGTTTCACCACGGAAAGTGAAAAACTACTCCAGTTTTCTTTTTCTCATACATTGTTTATATGTATTTTCCCCACATGCTTCATTTTCCCTGCGTTATAAAAGCACAATACACTGGCTTGAGAGGGGTTCAGTGAACTTGCAACTCATCCCACTGTCTTGGGGCTTTCCTAGGAGGACAGGACTGAGCGGCTGCCCCTCCACACTCTGCAAACAACAACCACTGTAAGTACTCTGTAGATGAACGTTCTGAGAGCAAAACAAACCTCTGAAATAAAACAGCTGTTCTGGTGCAACAAGTCCTATGGGCTAAGAGTCTAGTTAATAAAACACTACTAGCAGAGAGTTCTGTGTGTTAGGAGATGACAATGTCACATCCTCCTGCTCTAAACATAACTTACTGCTCAAGCCTACTACCAAACCACCCACTGGTCTGCAGTTGTTCACAATTTGATCAATACCTATTTCATCACTTGTAGCATTTTCACAAAAGCTTCCATCACCATAATTTTGAATTTGGTTGAAAACTGTCATAAAGCTGATAATTATTTTAATAGCTGCAGCACCAGCCCTCGCCTGGTGTACTTTATCACACAGTTCCAAACTCTCTGCAGATATCTATGAATATATTTCATAAAGTAACAAATTATATTTAAAAATAAGGAAATACAGTATTGTACTGTATGTTTGAGAGTATTCTCTAGTAAGTCTTTACAACTTCATTTTAATGCATTAACATGCAATTCAGATCTCTACTGCTCCCAAGGGATACAACCAAGATTTAAAAAGAGGCATTCTGTTTTTACTTGCAAGCATTGAAATTAAGATAACTGAAGTGGTCCCTGTCGATTTAAACACCACAGGGTGATTTGTAAAAGTAATTTTAAAATGATGTTTCAGAGGACTGCAGGAGGAAGTTTATTTTTCTGTCTCTACTCCAGTAGGCAGAGTTTATTAAGACAATGTATCTTTTTTTTCCTGTTTACTCCTTTCAGGGAAACGGGTTTTAAGCCATGGGTTTGGTTGTGAGAGCAGCCCTCGGTGTGCTGGGGAATCCAGCAGGAAACCCGAGCCGGAGGCTGCAGGAGCGCAGTGCTCAGCATTTCAACAGAACCGTGTCCCTCCAACACCTCACTTAGGAAACAGCACTTGTAAGACTCGCAATAACTACGAGAAGTTTTGTGTTAGCAAAATGCAAACCAAAAAAGCCGTGCATTTATGGAAAACGTAGAGTCAGCAGATCACGCTGCCGCGGAGCCACACCACCACGCCGAGCGCACCTCACCTTGATCCTGCCCAGGCTAGAGAACTTCTCTTTATCCTCAACCACGGCTTTCAGGATGGGCTGGGACATTCTGTTCTTCTTCTTGCAGTTGCTGGAGCCGTCCAGGTCCACCCCGCTGACCACGGCGCGGCGGTAGGACGTGGAGCGGAGCCCGCGCCGCAGCGCGCCCGGGCTGCCCTCGGCGTCCTCCTCGGCATCGCTGCCCGGGGCCGGCCCGGGGGGCTCCACCAGGCTCCGCGCCCGCAGCCCCCGCTCGTGGCCCGGGGCCCGGCCCGCGGGGCGGCTCTCGGCCAGGCCGAGCGGCAGCAGCTGCTGCGAGCCC
>VWZG01002748.1:767565-849110 GCA_013396735.1 Grallaria varia
GATGGAGCGCCCTTGCCCGCAGGTAGCGGCAGCGGGGCCGTCCCGGCGTTCCCCGTCCGGGGAAGGGGCGGCGGGCGGCGCAGCGCTGCTCCAGCCCGTGCCGTGCCCGCCAGCCCCGGGCTTCTCCCTGCAGGAACCACAAGAACCCTCCACATGGGGTAAAGTTTGAATTTACCCTTGACACGTGGCCATGGTGGCAGTCGTGTCCAGCAATGCCACCCCCCGTACCTGGGCTGCCCGGTGATGCCATCCCCGTGTCCCCCCTCGGCCGTGCCAGCCCTGGCAGAGGCTCGCAGCCCCTCTGCCACACACCTGCTCGTTCATTAGAGAACACGTTGCACCTGGGCCGGCTGGGGCTGCCTTACTGTGCTGAAGGCTGGGAAAGGAGCGGCTTTGCAGTAAAGAAATAGCATGTAAACCATGAATCTGCTTGGACTTCCAACAAATTACATCACCCCGAAACGCATGTGTCTGTAAAAATGGTGAAACTTAACTGTGACTTTGATACATTATATGACTTAACTATACATCAAAGGAGAACAGAGGGGGTTTTAAAAAGCAAACCCAAGGCAGGCCCACCTTTCTGCAGCGGTGGCTGCACAGGGAGGGCACAGCCCTGCCTTCACCCATCACGGGACACATGCCGTGGCAGCCCAGCCAAGGGCCCCTGTGCTCCGTAAGGGGCAGCCTCAGCACAGTCCCTGACGTAAGGGACACGGACGTTTTTCTGTTCTATTACATTCAGTAATAGTTACATGTGCCCTTACTTCACTGCCTGCACCTGTGCAGTTAAAAATCTCCTCTGCTTCCACTGGAAAAAAAAAAAAAGAACCCTACGTTTTAAACCCCATCTAGTCACAGCATGTAGAACGCTCAGCATAAATAACTATTTAATGCCAGTATTAAGTACCACATTGGGCTTGAATGTAAAATAAAATTTAAAATACTTCCCTATTATTAAATCGTAAAGCTTAATTTTTTGGCAGGCTTCCCTCAAATGCAAGAAAGACAAAATCTAGGTGTGATTCTGTTCCTGTATCATTAACACATCCCCTCTGGACTGGCAGAACAGAAATACCTGGATTATTTGGAGGTGCTATAGCCCAGGCCCTGCCTCCACAGCCTGGGACTCTGGGCCGGTGAGGAAGGACAGCAGCATATCCCTGCTCTGTTAGTCGTGCTCTGCACTCAGACCTCTGCCATGGAGCTGCAGGGGAAACATTCACCTTATTTACATGTGGGTGACCCTCAGGAAAGGGCTCTGCAGGGGGAGCAGGGAAGCTTTGTTAGGCTGAGCAGATTACCTCACACCTGGCGCAGAGGGCACTTGGCTTTCATCCTTGCGAGATGCAAACTTGATTTCAGCTGAGACTTGAACTGAAAGAGCAATCCCAAAAGCTTTGATTAGAGCCTGGACTCACCAGTGCTGTTGTATGGCAAGTGTCTGGCAGGTGGAGGGCTGGAGAACGACTGGGAGGTTGAGGAGAGAGTTTTGGGGGGTGGTCAACAAAATTACTTGTTTATTTATGGATGGGCACCCACTTAAGATCCTGGATAAACTCGCAGTAGAAGGGCCAAAAAAACATTAGATTTGTAACTGTTTCCTCCAGACTTGCAAGGGTTCATATATCCCCGAATCAGAAAAGAATAGATTATAAATGTTTTATGATCTTTTTTAAGATATAAAAAATAGTATTTACACTAATCCTGTTTAGTAGGAGAAAACATAAGGAGCAGCCAACCTCACGTACATGCACATAAACCTCAGATATATCAATTCTTCTGCCAGAGAACCCAGGGAAAACAAAAATCTTACTAACAATCAAATTAAGCAAAGCACAATGAAATTAAAATGGGCAAATTTTTATGTCCCGCAGATGAGAGAAAACTGCATACACTCCAGCTTCCAACAGCCAAAGCACAGGGAGAAGCCACAGGCAGACTCTAAGATGCTGGTACAGTTGTCAGTTGGGATTTCACACCGGATGATTTCTAAAATTATCTCTCAACTGCCCACATGAAATTGCCAGGGAATTGGATATAGCTGCTGCATATTACTTAACTCATAAATCCTAATTATTAGTAACCAAGGTTATCAGCTTTTACAAGATTATTCTCTTGCACATAGTTATTCACTGTGCTGCAATTACAAGAGTAGTTTTGGTTCCACATCAGTGTTCCATTTCATACACAGTAAAAGGGAAAATGTTACATTAAAATTGCCATCATAAGAAAAGTAAAATCACCTCTATAATTTAAGAAAAGAAAGAAATATAAACGTAGTTATTAACCCCTCCTGCAAAGCCAGGTCACAGTGTGAAATCACTGAGGCACTTGTGTAGCAGTGACCAGACCTAAACAGACCTGATAACAAGCCCACAAATAACAGACAGATTAAACATCACTTTGAAATGGTTACCGGGTTCAATATATACTTCTGTGTAAGATCTCAATGTAAGAATTTAAATGTTCATGCAGTAACTTACAGGACACGTGTAAAGACTCGGAGTCGGGACTGTACTTTCTGGCAAACAGGAGAAAAGGAAGAAAAATCCATGGTCACTTTGTATGTTCAGTTTCAGAACCATTTCAAATCTCCCTTCCAGCTCTGGGCTGTCTCTGGTGTGTGCTGGGCTGGAGCTCTTCAATGCTGCAAACACCTGGAGATGTCAGGAAACACCTGTAATTCCGTGTTTCTAAACAAACCGACTTACTCTGTTTGCAGTGTCAGTGCTTCCTAACCCAGACTTTGACTAGTCCTCTCTGTCCCTCAGCCAGTTTTGGGGTGTAAGCAGGTGTGGAGCAGAACCTGTGCAGTGGAAACTGCAGCAGAGAGAATTCCCATGTAATGCTGCATCACTTTGGAACCTTTCCCAAAGCCAGGTCCCAGAATGGCCATGCCCCTACAGCTTCAGAGCTGTGCAAGTGGCTCTGGCTGGTTGGGGCCCATGATACCCCACTGCCACCAGCTTCCCCAGGGGCATTCCCAGCAACATCTGCCCCTCTGTGCATCTGAGAGAGAGGAGGGGTGAAATGACTCCAAGGGAAGTGCTCAGCCACTGGTTAATCCCCAATGGAATCACTGCCTGTCCCATCTGTATTAACTGGCAGCTAGGAAATAACAATACAAATAACATTGTTTTGAAATTCTTCTCTTTCCCTGGCTTTGGCAACTGGAGAACAGCCAGCCGTGCTCAGATGTGTCCCAGAATTAGCAGGCAGGAGGAATAAAGCTCTTAGTGTCCCACAAACCCCCTCCACAATCACAGGAGGGACAGGGTCAGTGAAGGAAAGACGAGATGTCAGTGTGACAGAGCCAGGCTCTGCTGAAATCCTTCTGGCACTGGTGTCACTGCTTTTCCAGGGACATGAACCAGGGGAGTGGAGACTCTTGCCAATGTGAGTAGCAGGATTTTCCCAAAGAGGACATGGTTACTCCAGCAACACCAGCAATCCCAGAGCACTCCAGCCACGACACTCAGGAAGGGTCGAGCCTCCGACCTTCTGCCCCCTTCCTTTCTATCCAACTGTGTAGGCTGTGAGAGATTTTACTCTGAACACTGCTCAGACAAATTTTAACTGTAAATCAATCCAAGATGGCAGAAGACCAGTTCTGTAATTATTTCTATTTTCCTCTGAATTGTTTTTGCTGTTGCTAAAGTAATCAGCAATAGTAGAAAGCTTTTCAGCATTAACTAAAAGCTTTTAGGGGAAAACTACATCACATTGCACTGCAGGATTGAAGAACCTGCTAGTGCTCATGGAGCATCAAAGTTGAAACAAGGTGCTGTTTTACTGTTAAACTGAGATGTAAAGAAGAAGAGTAAGAAAGAATTTGTAACCTGAGAAACACAACCTATTTCTCGGGTTTTTTCTCAGGGAATGTACAATGCGTATGAATACTAAAGGAGAATTGTGAAACTGAAAACTCTGTCCTCTCCTCTCCAGCTTAGTTATATTCATTGGTTTTCCAATTCTATGATTCCATTTTCATGTTTGAAATTCTGAGAGAGGAAATTATTCCTCTCAACAATTCAAAGACCATCCTTTCTGTAGGAGAACAGTTAAGGGAAAGTCTCTGAAAATGTAGATATAAACTCTTTTATCTGATGGCTACAGTTCATAAGATGTTATTTAAAGAGTTTTCAGGATTTCAAACACTTCCCAACAAAAGGATTGAGACACTGCTTGCCATAGCTGAAGAGTTTTGGTGGTTGCCATTAGAAACTCAAGCAAGCCTGGGAGCCTTCAAGGACAGTCTGTACAGCTCAAGGATGCTGATTGCTGGGTCTGCTCTCTTTGTTCTCGCTTTGGCTGGGTGTGCACAGAAATGCCTGAGCAAGTGACAGGGGGAAGACTGGATCTTTACTGTGCGGAGGTCTCCAAAGAGCTTATTCCCTAAGTTTGGTTTCTGCTGGGATTTTTAATCTGGTTTTTGATTTTAAGGAATGAACATTCTGCTCATACAGAAATTAAATTAAAAAAAGAATATCAATGTTTTCTTTGTTTCCTTAATGATAGTTGATAATTTCTGGGTGTGATGCACCACTGTCACTCTGCAGTGGGAGCAGGTGAGTCACCTGCTCTCAGCCCCTTTCAGGATGTGACTCCCCAGCCTTGCAGTGCCACTGGACTTTGCCAGCCTGCCCTGCCCTTCGAGGGATGTTCCAGGTACCCACTGCTGACTGTGAACACACCAGGGACTCCACAGGCCTCGCTGGCTCTACAGATGGGGCAGCTGTTGCAAACAGAGGCTGAGATTTTCAAAGCTGACTCTCTGAGGTGAGAGACCTGAGCCCTAGGGAATGGCTTGGCTGGACTGAATGGCTTACCTCAGCTCTGGTTGTCAAGGTGGAGACAGGTCAAAGGTTGGACTTAATGATCCTAGAGGTCTTTTCCAACTTAAATGATTATGTGATTCTGTAATTGTGCTGATTTTAGAAATGCTGAACCTGGTTTAGTTTCAAACAACTGATTAACCTGCAGTTATATACCAGATTTCCCCTTTGCTGCGTCGAAATGCTGAATTTTATGAATGCCATAGCAACAGAATCAGAAAGTGAGGAAGACTAGAATGCGAGGCAGGGAAGCTTGTGCCTGTTTTTCTCTAATGAGCTCTGGAGCGTGCCTTTCCCCCTTAAATTCCAGTTTCCCATTTGTACTCCCTCCGTGCTCCACGCCTCGCTTGGCTGCAGTCCTTCAGTGGAAACTATGCATCGATGCATGCAGAGCCTGGTGCTGCAACCATCATTGCTGGGACCATCATTACTGACTTCAACAAGCCCATGGTTTGGCCTAATTGGCCCCAAATAAGCAGCAGTTGGGCAGAATTCCCTGATCCGAGGCCACTCTCACATTCCCCACCCCCCTGCCCAGCCCTGGGCTATGCACAGGGCACTGTCCACACAATACCTTGGCACCCGTGTGTGTGAGGATGTTCCTTTCCCAAACATTTAGAAAAATTGGCACTTGTCTTACTATCTTTCCTCTCCAAGCTATTAAAAGTGTTCCTAATTCAAGTCTGATCCCACTAATTAGCTCAAATACATTTTAATTAGTGGAATTTATTCTGCTGTTAGGTGTGCCAAAATTCAGCTCTATGGTTTCTCTGAGCTCAGTTTCTCAAGTTGTCTCCTTTCCAGTCAAGCTCTTGTTTTCTAGCAGTCCTTAAGTTTTTTTCTCAGTTGGAAATAATTTCTATCTTATTACCTAAGTCCTTTTGCCATCCTTCACCTGACTGTGACTTATTTCCCGACCTACCATGTAGAACAGAGTTGAAATTCTAGACCTGATAGGTGCAGTTATCAGGGAAACAAAAGGAGAGGGGGGTTGTAAAGCAGGACATTGCAGGAGAGAAAAGCCCTCCAGCTGGAACAGCAACAGGTCAGGAACAGAGTGAGAGCCTGAGAATTCATACAGGACTTCTAACAAGGCTGAAAAGAGAGAGAAGAGGGGGTAGAGACATTGAGCCAAAACCAGATTCCCAAAAGAAAAGAACTCTGTTTTCAAAACGAAGGGGAGAAAAAGAGTGAATAGAATAAGTCCTGCTTTGCAAAGGACTCTGATGCAGAAGCAAGGCCAGCGCACTGTGCCAGTGCAGCCAGTCTGGCTGAGAAGATTCATTTTATCTGAGAAACAAGTCCTCACTGACAAAATATTTATTGCTTTTTAGTTGGTTTCAAAATTAGTCATGGACTGATTTCATCCCTTAGATCAAACTGAAGGTGATCAAGACCTTGCAAAACACTTCCATCCAGAGAGGCAGTGCTGGACCCAAAATAAGAAGAAACCTTGTCCAGCATCACTGCCATAGAGAATAAACCAGTTTATAAATGTTAATAAAGAGTTTAAATGCTTTTCGAGTTACTCTGACAAAGCTTAGCAGGAGAGGCATGTGAAATGAATGATTCCTTCCAGCAGGTCAGCACCAGCATGGGGCAGGCACTGGGCAGGTTCTGTCCACATACTTTACCTAGTTGGGAAGAGCTGGAACAGCAAGAGCCTCTCAGAGGACAAGGACAGACTCATCCAGTTCCAGTGGCTTTGTAAAGGCCTTACAAGTGCCTGGAACTGGAGGGGAACAGAGCACCCACACGATGGCCACGGAAAAAAAACACAAGGTGTCCCATGTCGCCAGGACATGCCTGCCAATGTTTTCCTGATCCATCAGGCTGAGCAGAACTCTTGGTGCTGGCTGTCAGCTGGCTTCAGGGAAATAGGACAGTTATCGGGAAGGACTGAGCCCCTCAGTGGTTCCACAGCACAGGTGACAGTGCTCTGTGACCTTCTGAGGGATGAGAAGGAATCTGTCGATTGTGGTTCCTGTTACAGCACCACTCATGTTTGTACATGGTCTTACTGTGCTTTGGATTTCACTCTTACAGGCTGCTCTATCTATTTTGAATGGAGGAGTTTTTTAATGTTGAATTATACTCCTCTGGAGTATAAAGGAAGAAGGAAGGAGTGGATTAAGATACCCAGGCATGCAGTAAGAACATTTCTTTCCCAGAAAATGTTGCCTGGCTTCTTTCTCTTGAGCTCTGTGCTGTTAAATACACGTCTGGATCCATCCATGGTGTCAAAGTGCTTTTGTTTCGTTTACAGTTTTATTCAGTTTCTCAGGAGATGAAAGACAAATAAAGAGGCTGAAAATGTTTTCAAATGCATTCTGAAAGCAAGAGAAAAAACATTAACCTTTTGTTTCATTGCTTGGAAACCCCAAAAAGAGAACTGCAAGCAGCAGTTTGCCCGTGAGACTGTCAGTGGTTCCTGTTCTTGTTTCTGCATGTTCTTTCCTGCTTAAGAAATTAGACAAAGAAGAAAAGAGGCATCAAATCACTGGCATCCTCTGCCGCAGGGTCCTGAATTCAGCTGGCGCTGCTCAGGCCCCCTTTCAGCATCTCCCCATGATTCCCCGGGAATGCTGTGATGCAGTTTATGATCCCCTGTTTTTCAATGATAAAAGCCAGACATTAAAAGGAAACAGAGAGCATGTTTTTCCCCCTAAGACAGAAGAGAAGAACATGTGTTACGAGGCAGTTTACTCAGCTCAATGCCTACTTGCTCTGTATCATAATTAATCAATTCTTCAAGTAGCAAAATAACAAAAATTCATGATTTAGTAATCTCACGGTGAGTTATATGGCTCTTTGTAAAAAGCTACTATTTTAAGCTCAGAGATGTTAAAAATCAGATAGAAATGCTTGCACAAGGTGAACTCTCGTGTGGTGAGGGGAGAGAATGTTAATTTTTACAAAACAAGATTTTTTTCCATCCAGATATTTCTATGGATTTCCCTGGGTGCTGGTGTTCCTGTGCCTTATGGACTCCTGTGACCGGGCAACAGCCACACAGTAAAGCTCAGGGGAAAGGAATTTGGTCTGACAGTCCAGCCTGAGCCTGGCACAACCCACACCTCTCTGGCTGTGCTAGGAATGATCCTTAATGATCCCTGCAGTTAAGTCTGTCCCAGCTCCTCTGCAAATGCTCCTAAATGAGTTTGCTGATTTAGAGTTAGTTTTTCAGCTCAATTTCTACTTGCCAAGTATAGAGAAATTTAAGTTTCGATTGGAATACAATAAAAATTGTAGTTCCCCTTGTCCAGCTGGGATGTGAGGGGAGTCCTGCAGCAGCTTCCACACTGACCTCAGGCCATGGAGGGAAACAGCAAAATGCAAATCAACCATAAACAGTGGGAGAGCTTTTTTTTATAGCTTCATTTTCTTAGTGGGATAAAAATAAATAACATCTTAGAGGAACTAACGATCTGAAGAACAAAACATTGATTAATGGATTTTTTGCAGACCACAAAGCCATGCATATGCCTTAATGAAATAGGCACATGACCCTTCCCCTTGTACCCTGATCCTCTTTACTTTGCTGTTGATGTTTAACTTGATTCCTTTCTATGGTAACATTCACTGCAGCACCTCAGGGCATGAGGGAACTGGACCTGGAATAGCCACTTTTTTGCATTGCTGAAATGCACCAAAACCATTTGCTCTGCATAAAAACATCATCAGAACCAGGAATACTCAGGTTCTACCAGAAGACAAGGCAGAATCCCAGACCAGTGACACACCACCAGTGTCCCTGTTCCTGCTGTGTGGATTTTAAGCAGTGCCCAGTGGCCCCAGTGCTCCAGGCCTGCTCGAGGGCAGAATTCAGCTGCTCCATAAGGGACCTTCAGCCAACACCAGCTGTACCTGTGGTGGCTGCATCACCAGTCCGTGGTGCCATGATGCAGGGCCCCTTCTGGCCTGGCCACACTGGGCACAATCAGCAAAACACTTTGTCCCGGTTTGAACTGAATTGTTGCTGCCCCCAAAAGCTGGAGGGTCGCTCAGGCACCCTTTGGTCGGGGCATTGGGAGCCTCCTCGTGGTGTTAAGGGCTTTGCCTGCAGCACAGGGTCAGTAACAGCAGTCTGCTGGGTGTCCAGATGACTAGCCAGTGATGAAGAGCTTAGAAACCATTCCCAAAGCTCCTGAGAATTCCCAGAGAAATATTCAAGGCAGAAGCAAGAGACATTAGGAGGGATAGCCGGCTGCAGATGCTCTTATCCTTGTGAGTGAAAACCAAGGAATACTTGAAATACTCCAAATAGTTATGACTGGGCAGCAAATGCCACAGCAAAGATCTCTTTAAGTAAACCATTAAGAGAGCAGCCCAATCACAATGACAAAAACCACACTGATATTCTTGGAACAAACTCCCTCACTGTAGCTGGCCCATCCAAAACTAAAGCTGCAAAAACTTCCAATAGGGGAAAAAACACAAAAAGAGCAGGCTCCCAGGACACAAAGTTTGGAAAGCTGATCTTTGGAACACAGGAGATTTACTAGAAGTACATTGTATTACAGAAACGGAGGTCTGCTTTAAAATTTCAGTCCAAGAACAGCCTTTTCTCACAGAGTTCTATTGAGTGAATATAAATTATTAGTATCGTATCATATAATTGGAAACGTTTCTTTGCCCTTTACACAGTCAAATTCTGATTCTTAATTACCCAACTGATTTCATCCACAGTCATGATTTGAGAAAGAACAGTGTGTTTTAACAACAGTCCATACCTGAATTAATAAACTCCTTGAATTATTACATCTGGAGGGAGTTTAAGTACCACTATATTTTGCATTATATACACTATTTGTATTTTGAACCAAACTAGCTTGTGGGGAAAAAACTAATAAAAAAAGCATGTCTCAATTCTCCGTTCTTTTTTGTCACCACATACACAGGTAGAATACAGCAAGGAAATCAAGTCTTCAGTTTACAATCTGCAGTTGTTACGTGATGTTCTGTACCCACAGGAAACTGATATGGAAAGGTAGAAGGTAACAATAAGGAAAACCATTTTTCCAGTCCAACTCATCCCAGTCCTGCAGGACCTTGCTTTTATAACCCCCATACAAATAATCCTTTCCCACCATGTTTCAATTAATTACACAGTCTTCAACAAATTAGAGCATCAGTTTGCAGCCCCTCTGCTCTTACACAGGTGGTCTGTTTAACAAGATCAGCTGAACTGCCCCAAACCTGGCCATTCACCTTATTTTCATAAAGCATAGTTTTGGCTCTATTTTATCTTGGCAGAAAGCTCAATAAAAGTATGGCCTTAATCCATTAAAAGCATTAAATCACATTTCTAAGTGGTGAGCCTTTGACTCCATCCCTGCCATGGGAGTCTCATTCATGTGGTAACCCATGCCTTGTTGGCAGCCCTCACCCTGCTTGGGACAGGCCAGTGGAGCTGGGGACAGGGAAACGTCCCCATCCTGACCATGTCAGTGTGAGCCAAGTGACAGGACAACGTCGCCATCCTGAGTGTGTCAGTGTGAGCCAAGTGACAGGACAACATCCCCATCCTGAGTGTGTCAGTGTGAGCCAAGTGACAGGACAACATCCCCATCCTGAGTGTGTCAGTGTGTAAGGGAAATGTGGCCACAGTTCATGCCAAGGGTGCTACCCCCAGCATACAGCACAGAAAGAGGGCAGAGGGATGTGTGATTTTTGGGATGAATGTTTAATTACTACTTTTATTCTACATACTTCCATTAAGGAATTATTTTAGACACATGGATAAATGCACATCTTGTTTTCCCTAGTGATAAGGGAGAAAGAGAAAGGCATGCAGAGGGGACCAGGAACAAGGACAGTGTCACTGCGCAGGAGATGCCCCCAAAGCTGGAAGGGCAGAACCAGCCACATCCCGTTAACCAGGGATGGGGCTGCTGGAGAAGCTGTGAAGGAGCTGTACAGGAGGGTATGAGAGATCCTTGGCAGGGCTGTAAGAGCACGTGGAAAGTTCTCTGTAGAATGATATAGAGTCCCAAAGGGAAGCAGAGCTGGAAGGAGAGCCTTGGCTCTGTGCCCCCTCAACTCTCCCTTCCTTCACCAGGCTGTAAGAGGCTACAGCAGTGCCAGGCACGGTGCTGAGCAAGGGAAAGTTAAAGCAGGTTCTATTCTTCTTTTAGCACATCTATTGCATTAGTCTGGTACCTGTGCATGTTCATATGCTCACATACACCTTTGTTAAAAAGACAGCTTAGCAATCCCCCTGATCTAGGTTATTCCTCTCAGCCCTGCACTGTGCCCAGCTGGGGAGGGACAGCTGGGCTGAGGGTATTTCACAGAACAGCATCAGCACCTCTGCACAGTCCCTGGCTGTTGGGGGAAACACCAGCATTCACAGCTGACCTGTCACTGACAAAGAGTCAGGGGGCCCTTTTCTGAAGGCACTGTTCTCCATTGTCCCTCTCATTTCTCTCATTTATGCAAAGGGCGGACAGGCAAATAATGAATACCAGAATGAGTTGTTCCTTCAGAAGCTCCTGGTAACCAGAGGGAATGCCAGGCCAGCTGTTCCCAAAACACACTGAGCTTTGCTCAGGACTCAAGCACAGGACAGCAAATGGGAGGCAGCCACTGCTCACACATAAAAGCTCCTGTCAGGGCAGAAGAAAAGCTCAGCATGATTTTAGTTCTGTATTTAAAAGATACAGGAGGAAAAGCTCTTCACAAATCTAAACAGAGGCAGCTGAGCTGGCAACTATACCAGCCCCATATTAGCAAGCACGAAACTGGCACCTTCCAAATCCATTAGGAGAAAGATTGCAAGATATTATTTTAAGAAGATCCATTTCTCCACCAGGCCATGAACCATCATTTCACTCACACATGCTTCACATTTTGTCCATTCCTGTTTTCTGTGGAGAAGTGAAAAGCCTGTTCTGAGTAACCAGAATGGAACAGAATAGATTTAAATGTGCCTTTGTGATAAACACTATTAAAGAGTGTTTACTTAATAAAGAATAAAATTAGAAAAGGAGTCCTTTTAAAAAAATGAAAACATGTAAAGTAGGGATAGTTGCTATGATTCTTAAAAACCTTAGACATTATTTCATACATTTCAACACCTATTAAGGGTAAGACAGAGAGCATGAATGTCTTGTGTTGGAGATTCATTTATTTATTAAGCCTTAGCAGACACTGTGTCTTACAGAGAAATGGATGAGATGGAACAAAACATGACTGGAGTGAGAATGTCCAAGACATGGAAAAACAAGTGAAGCACAGGCAGTTCCAGCTTGTGTATTCACAGGCCAAACCCCAGTCAGTGGAAGTGAACAGATGACTTAATCACTTTAATAAATAAGACTCTGTTTGGATGTCCTCAGCTTGAAAGTCCCTGCCAGGCTCCTTGCCATGCCCTGTGCCCTGAGCACTGCAGTGCAGGGCTCTCAGGGCAGCAGGATGAGATCCAGCAGCAGTCACAGGGCACTAGCACAGCCCATCCCCTCGAGCACAGCCGCACGGGGCTCCCTCCTGCAGTGCCCTGTGGTGGTCCCAGGTCCACAGAGTGGTGTCCCCAGACTACAGGAGATGCTGTTCCTTTGTCAGCCAAACCTAAGGCATATGTGGAGCAAGTCTTCTGAGTCCCAGACAGGACCTGAGCTAGAGGACTGGACTTGTTCCTGGGACCATTAAGACACTAATGTCCCCTCAGCTGCTTTGTGCTGGAGGAAGGGTCTGACCAGTCTGCAAGCACAGCTGTGACTGACCTCAGCTAACAGTGCTATTCTCTGGGGAGATTTGGGCCAGTCACATGCCGCGTCTGCTCCTCAGGGAGCTGGTCTGTGCTGGGGACACAGACGGACAGAGCAGAGCTGAGCACAGCCAGTGGACCTCATGGCAAAATGATCAGGCGCAGAGAGGCTTATGGAGCTACATCAGAAATCCCAGCATAGCTTCAGAGAATGGGTTTGCCACTGCCCTTTCCTTGCTAACAAGGAAAAAGGGAAAAGGCTCTTTCCTTCCTTCCCTTGCTCCAGGACTCCCTGGCTCACCCAGTACCCAGCCAGCAGCACCCATCCCTTATCAGCACCCAACTCCTTAGAGCCAAACCTGACCCAGCTCAGTTTTTACATACAAAGAAGGACGGGCCGATGTGAGCTGGGCTGTTCATGGGCCTGCTGTGCTGTACACTGCAGGAACAGACATCATGGCATCTGGGACACCAGAATCCAAGGCCTAATAATCCTTTGTTTCTTCTGCATTCAAATTCTCGTGGTAGATAAAGAGCTGAAGAAGTTCATGACTTACATTCCTAGACTGATAAGCTTGTTTCTAAATAACCTTTACAAGCCTCCAGCTGAAACTGTAGTATGACTAAAACTTTGAAGGTAGAAAAAGTGTGAAAGTGTTTGACCTTGCTATTGCTTCCCCCAGTAGCAACAGAACTAAATTTTTTTCACCTTATTTTAGTCCAGAAAAGAGCCTTGCAGCAGAAGAAATAGGAAAAGCAAATGGAAAAGAGAAAGTGAGATTTCCCTGTCCTCAAGGAGATAAAATTCAGAAAAATAAAGTGACCTTGGTTAAACTACTGGATAATAAATGGGTGAGCCTTTCTTTCCAGCCTCTCTGGAAACTTAAAAGTCATTCCTAACAGCATTTTTCACCTTCTTGGAAAAACTACCCAATCTGAATTCATGGAGGTTTTTCTGCAACTGACTGATCTCACCTGGAGAAAGATGATAGAATACAGTCCACCAGAGAGTCCAAAAACCACATTCCTAATCAGGCTAAATTACTGCTGACCCATTTCAACTCTGCCCACATAAAATAGAGATGCAGCAAAGACTTCCAGTGTGATAATCGCTATTAGACATTAATTATTAGCTATTTCCATTTGCAGATCAGAACAATATACACGTTAGCTTGCCAATCATATTACTTCAGAATTAAGACTAGAGACTGAGGCAGAAAAATGCAAACAACGCAGTGACAAGCATTCATCCAACCAGCAATTAAATCACTTGCAAAAAACCAGTTTGTAGGGGATAAACTGGTTTAAACAGATCCTACAAGCAACACAAGTATTATTTGCAAACACATTGACTGACCATTTTTCTCATGTTTCCTGTGACTCCTGAGATGCCTTGTGCACACTGTCCTCATCTGTTCCAGCCTTCCACCCTGCCTTCCTGCTCTGTATTCCTGGGGGTGATGCCTACTCCTGCACAGACAAGAACGGGTTTTCCTGATGTCCCCTTTGCCTACCCAGCAGTCAGTGTCCATCCACGGCAGTTCTGGTGCCCTGTTGCCTCCTGGAAAGCCATCCACAGGAAACCCTCACACAAGCTGACTGTGTCCCAGATTCCTGCCTCCCGCAGAACCCCATGTTTGGTTCTTGGACCTTCCTGATCTCTCCCTTCACCAAGGCTACTACAAGAGCTGTGATGCTTTGCAGGGAGGTTTAAGTACAAGCACTGTTAGAGACAGTTCTCCTTACAGATTGGGGTATCTTTAATTTAAGATTTTCTGGAGCAAACAAGTGAAAAACAGTTTGGATGAATCACTGGAGTGTAGCAACCTGAGACTTACATTTCAAACTCCACTTAAGGCATAATTCCTCTGGTATTCACTGCAGTATTTCAGCTGTGATGAACACATGTGGCAATAATAAGAAACACAACACACTGTAACAAGAGTCCTGCTGCTGGCAATGCAACTCAGGAGAGTCAATAGAGAACAGTTATTTATAAAAACACTAAATCACAACGAAAGTATTCAAGAGCCTGTGGCAGAGAAATCTGCGCAGTTTAGCACTGGTCTTGGAGTTTATAAGAATCCTCATGCAAAGATAAATAAACCTCCTGGCTGTTAGCTGGGAGGTGTGGAACAGCCTGTAGGATCTGTGGCACAACACACACGTGTGCTGTGTGTCCAGGAGGTTGGAGAGCTGCTGGGGAAGCTGTGGGCTGCCTCCTGGGGCCAGCATTGGCCCATCATGAACCTGACCTCCTGGTCAGGCTTCAGCTCAGCGAAGGACCCTGAGGGCTGGATGAAGGGGGTCTGCTCCAGAGAGAGCAGCTGAAGGAGCCAAGTGTGGGACAGCCAAGTGTGATCCATAACCAACAGCTCTGGGACAAATGCCTGGGAACTGTATTTTCCTGCCTACCCAGAAACTATGTACATAGCATTTGTGTTTTCAAATACATACACAGACATGTGGATGTGTGTATACCCACAAGGACATCCTCACCCGGGGGATTTGCTGAGGGTGATGTTACTACAAAGGAGATTATAAATACCTAAGTCAAGTTATCATTCATGTATCATGAGTAATCAATACAATCAAAATTATTATGCAAAATAATTGGACCTGTGGCCACCAGCAAAGCCCAGGAGCTGTGGCTCCAGAGCAGGAGGAGGCGATTACCCCCTTGGGTGGGAGAAGGTCAGATGATGCCAAGGCTGGCCATGCAGTAACTGCTGGAAAGATCTGAATGTACAGAGCCTTATGCTAGTCAAAAAATTATTTTCAATAGGACTTGGGTGTCTTTCTGGTGTGGGCAAAAGGGCTTCTTTAAGGAAATGTTGCACAGAGAAGCTGTGGCTGCCCCATCCCTGGAAATGTCCAAGGCCAGGTTGGAGCAACCTGGGCTAAATGGAAGGTGTCCCTGCCCATGGCAGGGTGTGGAACGAGATGATCTTTAGGTTCCCTTCCAACCCAAACTGTTCAGTGATTCTAAGGAAAAATAAGAGTATGAGAGAATGACTGTGATGATTTAATGTTAAAATATGCTAGTCTGTTCTGTGTGTTATCAACAGAGACATTTTTGTTATATCAAAAAGCAGCAAACCAGCCCTTTGATAGGAACTGGAACCACAAGAGTAGTAACAGGATTACAGAGCAGGAGTGAGCTTGAAGGAAGGTTCAGAGATGTGTTTGTAAGGAGAACAGAGGAACTGCCATCAGTAAAGAGGCACAAATGTGAGCATTTGAACGGGCAAACTCGCTCCAAATTTGCAGTACTGATCAAAGGGTTGACATGGAAAAATATCCCAGAACTTCTTCTCCCCTGTAAATAGGCAACCTTCTCTCATTCAGTTGTACTTGATTGTGGGAAATACCCTTTACGGGAAATACCCTTTACAGCAAATAGGAAGAACACAGTAAAGCTGCCAGAATAACACTGCCTCTCATCTCTTGCCTTCCCCAAGGCTGTCAAAAATGGAAGTGTTCAGCATACATAGACCATTGGAGCATATTAGAACTCTGAATTTCACTTTATCTGCAGACCTTGTTCTTTAAAGAGGTATCTGAGAGCCCCTTGCACTGTGAACAAAGCCTCCAGGAGCATATTGAAACAAACCTACACCACTCTTTGGAATTCCATCTGCTCCAACTCAGGTCGCAAAAGAACCTTCTTTTCCTTGTGCCTAGAGAGTTCAGCACAGGGCCAAAGGAGAAATGGTTAGAAATACTAAAAAGGGGGAGGAATTAAAAAAGGAAAAAAAAATGCAGGAGTGCAGATCCTAGAAATACTGAAGTTTAAAGCCTGAGAATTGGCAAGTGGCCAAGGAACATAGTGCAGAGAGACCTAGGGATTGCAAGGAATTGGCAGGCAGACAGCATGGGAGCTGCCAAATTAGAACTCTCAAAGAGTGAAATGAGTCAGAACTTAGAGAAGGAGATCTAAGAAAGAAAACCCAGCACAAGGGAGAGGGGGAGAAAGGGGACACAATCCAGGACTTGCAGTTTCAAAATGCTGGACAGAAATAACTGAAAAATCCAATTCTCCAGATTCAGTCTGGTGTGTGACAGAGAAAGGCAACAACCTGGGGTCACAGGGCACACAGAGAAAGCTCTTGTAGGCAACCGGGCTAAAGCAACGGCCCAGAAAAGCAATGGAATCTGTCTGGAATCCCTTCTGGGCAGGCTGAGCAGTGGGTTTCTGTGACTGCTTCTCTCCCTTATCTGCAGGCTTTGCTACCCAAAGTGAACCAGGGCTCTAGTAATGCTGCTGCAGGAGGAGCAGATTTAACAGGAATGCATGCCTTTGTAAAATTCTGTTGGCTTCGTTGGTGATTTCAGTCAAACCTGCAAGTTTAGGCTTCATATGAAAGTTGTGCTGCACGTGACTTTCAGCTGGTCGGGGCTTTATTCCTGCCTCTGCCTTCTTCCCATGGGCAAGGAATAAAGCCTTGCCTGCCGAGAAAAGGAAAGGCCTTAAGAGAGATTTAAATATAAAAGGATGCGGCACTTGTTTTGCAATCTGCAGCATCTGCTCTTTAGCTCTGACCTGGGCACACAGGCAGCACACAAGTGCTCTCTGCTGTCAGCTCATCTGAAATCTTGAGCAAGTTCTGGTGAGCTCACCTTCCCTCCTTCAGGCTCTGACCTCTGACCTGAAGTCACTAAACAAGGATACATGCTGAATCTTTACCCGAAATAATTTATGCAATCTCTGTATTATTTGTGCTTATTAATCTTGATTTACCACAATTAACACAAGCAGTTGTAGTCTCAGATCCAGGCAGCATTATGCAGAGATGCACACGGACATATCCAACACAAAACACTCAGTTACAATTCCAGCAACTTCACTACCTTCTCCCTTCACAGCCATTTTCCCTGCTCATAGAAAGGTGGTTTTTTGACCATCAACATCTTAGGTACAAGTACTCTTTGAATCTCTCTCTAAGCAGCAATTAAGGTCCATGAGAGTGGTGGGTGGGTGTGGAGGTGGCAGGTGGGCTGGCTCTCACCTTGCTGAGCTCACAGCCCCTCAGGACACAGCAAGAAAAGGCAGACCCAGTGGGTGGGTATGAGACTGCTCAAACTGTGTTGAGGTAACACCTTAGTACCTGGGAGCTGCTGAGGACCGGGAGTACCTGAGCACTGAGCTCTGCCCCCACCCTGACTGCTCAGTGTCACAGTCCCACTGGAGTGCATGAACAGGATTTAACCAGCTGTTGGGTCCAGCACATTTACCTGAACCTCAGGACCTGTCCAGCCTGAAAACTGGTCAAGTAGGGGATCCCCTACCCCCCAGTTTCTGGCAGGGTCCAGAGTAATTTCCACAGTTATGTGGTTTACCATGGAACGTACCCAAAACCCAAAGCAAAGTGACTCCTGATCCTCTGCCATTTGATGGGTTGGTGAGCTGGGGTGGATTTGGGATATCCAGCACCAAACACCTCAGGGGAAGGGAATCATAAGGCCCTCCAGATCCCAACCACAGCCTGGGAATGGCAGTATCAGGGAATTTTATTGCTTTTGGTGAAAATAAAGTCAGCAAAGATCTTAAAAGAACAGAAAGCTCATGGCAGAGTGTGGCCTCACATGTTTATCCCATGTCTCCAGAAGTACTCAGAACATTTGCCATGTGGAAAAGCCAGCCAAACAGTTATTTTTAAACTCATTTGATTCAACACATATGGGCTGGATTCTGTTAGAAATAATGACTTTCTGATGTAATTATTGCAATTGCCACTAGACAGAGCTGTTCATCTGATTTCTAACCTCAGAAGTGTTTATAATCCCAGTGCTGTGCTAGAAATCCAGGAGGAGTTTGTATTACAGACTCTTTCAGAAAAGTGGCACATGGCTGGCATGAGCAGCCAGGGTATAGCTCTTGCATGGCACCATAAATAATCTCCTCACTGGAGCTGAGGGCAGCATCTGGTCACTCACCAGGAGCAATTGATAAAGAGTTGACAGATGGAAAAGATCTGTTTATTCTTGGTTAAACTACAGTGTATGTGTTGCACTTGAAAATAAGGTATACATTTGGAGATCTTAAAGTGCTGTGGCAAATCCGTGACTGTGGAGTCACTGTCAAACATATTTTGCCAGAATTTGGGAAAGGTACAAACAATAATACCTTTGGAAAATGGAGGTGTTTTCATTCCAGATAGGGAACATGCATTCAGACAGTCAATAAGTGAGTGCCAGAGGTCTAGACTCAATAATTAGGACAATTCAGGTGGTTAAGATACAGTAGTGCTCCATCTGACTATAGTCGCTGCAGCACTGCCAGGCCCTCCTGCCCAGTCCCTCCCACCAGGTAATGCAGGAATCACCCTGGAAATTAAATGCTTGGGGCCATCTGTGGAGTTCTGCTTGTTGATAGCATCCAATTGTCTGCTCTTTTCTGAGAAATTTGGGATAAACCACATTTTCTTTAAAGAAAGGCAAGCCCTCCTTTTGGGAGGACACAGAGAGAGATCAGCATCAGTGCTGGTTCTCCCAGGCTCACACCCCGATTTGCATCACAGGCAACCCGAAGCAGGAATTTCTGGAATTTCTGCCGCTGTAGCTGCAGCATTGATTTCACCTTGTGATTGCAGTTAAGCAGCTGTGAAGCCCCAGCCAGCTCCAGGCCAGAGCTCCCCATAGTCCCCTCCCAGAGCAGGGCTGTGTGAGCCTTTGCTGTCAGTCCATCAGGTGTGGGGGTTCAGGTGCCACCTCGGGGTCAGGCACAGTGAGTGCAGAGGCAGGGAACTGCCTCTGCTGGGCACGGAGCCTCTCAGGATGTGCGAAGGACTTAAACCGCTTACACATCGCACCTCAGCACCTTGATTAATACCTTTGTTACTTAAGAACATACTTGTAATACCTTGGGCTCTTGGTTTCACTTACTCAGCTAACTCTGACTTTCACACTAATTTTCTGTCAGTCCTTGCCTTGGTCCCGCCCTGGTTTCCCCGCAGTGAGCTGCGGGGCTCTCCCCAGATCCCCTCCTGCCCCACCACACCGCGCTCAGCAGGAGCCAGAGGGGCGGCAGCAGCCCCCGGGCCGGCTCGGGGTTCCGCGCTCCCCTGAGCAACACAGCAGGCACCGAATGCAGTTTGGCTTTGCTCTCTCAGCTGCTCGTGCCCCAGCCCGTGCCGTGCCCAGCCCGTGCCGGAGCCGGATCGGGAGGCAGGAGCTGGTTGGGCTCAGGTGGCAGGTCCTGCTCCACCTCCTGCCCCGGACAAAGTGCAGGGGCACAGCCCAGCCAGTAGCGCAATAAAACAGGGTAATTTAGTGGTTGCAATTTCTAATACTAATTATCTCTAGAAAGCTTCTGAACCCAGTGGCATTTTTTTGCACCTATTGCCTCCTCACCTCTTGCAGACTTTTTAGCTGAAAGAAGTCAAGGATTGGTCATATCCACATGGAGATTTAAAGAGGAAACTATGATCCCTTTGTCAGTTCCTCTGATGATCTCTGGGCATTAGTAAAGGGTTAGTCCAGTTTTGAAGATGTGTAAGGCAGAAAGAAGTATCAGCAGGTGTATAGGAAACTCCGCAGGAAAGATTTAGGCATGAATACAGAGCCCAGAGGTTGGGTTCCCATGTTCCACATTATTCTAACTCATTCTCCCTCTGGGACAACTCAGTGGAACTATGTGAGGAATTTAACATTATCTGATATGCCCAAGACTTGCTCTCCTAAAGTGCAGTTCTGCTGTGGGGTTTCAGTGAGGACACAAATTCCTGATCCTTGGATTTCAGTCACAAGGGTGCACTAGAAAAGCACAAGAGGAGGTTAAATCACCAGCAAAATTAAATTATTAAAAATACCTAACTCCCAGTTCTAGAATTATGGCAACAATCCAGCTGCAAAAACCCCTTACAAGTGGTTTAGGAAGTTCCACATTCACATTCCAGCAGTCGGTTATGGTTTTTTTGCATAGAGATTATATTTATATTTGAGGAAATCTCAATCACAGCAACAAAATCACATTTGCAATATAAGTATCTATTGTACCAGCACCTTCAAAGAAGCTCTGCCTTTCATATGGGTCAAGGATTGTGTGGTGTAGACTTCAGGCCAGCTGAAGTCTACCCCACACAAAGGATTGCTGAGACAATGACTTAGCACAAAAAATAAATCTTTGAAGTCTGTCAGGTAATTCCACAAATAACTCTTTTGATACAAGATTCAGAAAAAAAGCTGGAGACTGAGAATTTCCCAGCCCCCTCTGTGTTTGTGCACATTTTCCAGAGTTAAGGATCGAGCACAGTCCTGAATGGGGTGCTTGGGCTGTCCTTAAATTCTGTGCTCTTAAGGCTGCTAAATTACAGGACCAGCATCCCACCAGTCACTTCTACACTGTAAAACTGTTGGGTAATTCCTAAAGATAAAACATATATTTGTGACAATACAAATTCAGCTACATCTGTACCCCACTGCCAGTCTCCTGTTTCCCCCAGTGTGTACTCTTGCCCCCTGTGTTCTTCCCCCCCATTTTTGTCCCTTCCTATCTACCATGATATCTTGGTGACTCTACCTTAGAGTCACTGAGATCAGATTAGTTTGATATTCCTAAAGAGCAATATGGGGAAGCAGCACCTCCAGGTTTTTCCACAGCCTCTGGCATGCATTGAATGGAAGGCAGAGCAATGCCACGGGAACAAACAAGTCCTCCTTTTTAGAAGTGCCTGCAATGGCTGGGTGGCCCAGAGATCCCACCTGGCTCCATGAGAGTGTGGTGGGGAAGGAGATCAAGAGCAAGAGAGAAGGTGCCAGTCTGGCCACACACATGCCTGGACATGGTGGCAGTGGGGTGGGTCAGCACTGAGACCACTGGAGACACAGGACAAGGGATTCTTTGGGAATATCCTGTTTTCTGTAGGATGCAGCTTTCATTTCACTGAGGCTTCTTATGGGACTGTCTGTGACAGCTGGAATAAGACAGCCTGAGATTTGTAACTCTGACAGGAAAAGCAAACACACCTTGTGGGTGACATGAGGAATGATGACACAAAGGTACCATAGCAAGGAGGTGTCACTGCCTTGGTGACAGTCACATCTTCCAACCTGCCATCTGTGACTTCAGTTCCTATGCTCAAGTTGGATGTTGGTATTATTTCTTTTGCCCTTCATAGAGACATCCACCTCGGTGTGGCCCCTTCTGCTTTCTCAAAATCACTCAGACAATGAGACCCCAGCAATCACAGTGCTCCCTCACAACCTTCTGGCCTTGAATAGAAGATCCTTTAACCTGTGTCTGAATGTCATTCTTGGAAACATTTAGCAGTTCATGAACTGAGTTCTTGTAAAACCAGCCTTTGTTTTTTACTATGCAAATGTGTTTGTTCAGCAAACACAACATTTCTTGGGCAAGATATGATGTAAATATTGGCTGACAGTGTCATAGCAGCAAAGCTGTGCAGATACTGGCCGCCCTAAGACGTCTGCTGTATCTGTGCTAATAAAAGCAAGACATCGTTCCTTTTCCAGTCCCTGTGCAAGTGCCATACTGCAGGACTAATGCTCCACTGCAGTCAGGGAAATCACACCACTATTGTTGGGCAGGGTTGGAACACCACTGTGTGCGTGCAGCACACGTGGAACGTAATTTGATTTAATTTTGATGTCATGATAGTTAACATAATAATGGTCCCTGATACTGGAACATGAAGCTCAAGTCTGAGAAACAGATTCAAGAATATGCTTTGTTTTGGGAAAGGGACAGCTCTGACTTTAAAAAAGAGAAGTTCATGGATTCTTGAGTTGATCAGCGTGGATCACAGTCAAGTCTAGATTAGGGTGAAGCCAATGATGTGCTCAAAGGCTGGACATGTCCTGGCTCTCAAGACGTTGGAGGGTGGCACTCTGGTGAGCTCAGCAGTGATTTGGGAGCACCCGCTCGCTTTGGCCAAAGGGCCTGGAGGTCAGTCACCGTCCGGGTCAGCTCGTGGCCCTTCTCGCTGCAGCGCTGGCACTGGGTGGCCGCTGGGCTGAGTTAAACCACAGCTCAGAGTCGCAGCTCCTCATTTCTGTAACTCTTGTTGGTAAGGGAAACTTTCTCGTGCATCCATTTCTCCATCCCACCACAAAGTGGCACTGCAGCAGTTGCCATCTGTCCCAGTTAGGGGTGAAGGACTGGTGACAGCCAGGCCTGGGCTGCACTGAGTTACCACCAGTGACCCTCTGCTCACAGAGGAACAACCTTACACGGGGTCACTTCCTGGCACTTGCATGAGCACATGCATGAGTTTCATGCTTTATTTCTGCTGATAGTCTAAGACCTTTCTTTCTGCCATTGTGCAGGACCCTCAGCATAAACCACAAGGAGCACAGGTTTGTGTTCTGAACCACTGGTACCAGGTTAGACTCCCTTCTCCCAGAACAAACTCTGGGCCTGGAGGGCTGTCTGAGGTTGTGTCCAACTGGCAAAGGTCATCAGCTAGAATCATCCCAAAAGTGAGCAGAAAAAAGTGATTTCTGAACTAGTCAAACCCATGATACCTTCCTCCTATTCACCTCCAGTTTCAAGGCTATGATGGAGCCATCTGGCAAGAAGAGGTGGCCAGCAGTTCCAGATTTATTAACAGTTTTGAGCCAATGGTACATCCACTGGGAATTCATGCTCTTCCAGCTATCTTCACACAGCTCCCTGGACCTGCATCCAGACACACTACATTGCCACAGCCGGGATTATCTCTTTGGCTTGTCCCACGCACTCCTCTGTTGCCTTCCTTACCCTGATAGCTGGAGACAGAGCTGGCTCCAGCAGTCCTGCTGGCCCCAGCCAGCTGGCAAACCTGCTCCCCTACCAGCCTGCAGTTATCATCTCCCTCTCATCCAAGAACTGGTTTGGCATGATTTGTTGCCACTGAAGTGCTGCTGCTCTCAGCAGCTGCCTGTCCTGTCTGGCAGCTGGAGCCAGCTCTCCTCGCAGTGTGGTGCTGGCAGGACTTGGCTCGGGGACCCCAGCCAGGCACAAGTCATGCTCCCAGATCTAATCCCTCTGCAGGGACTACAAAACAGCCCCCAACTGCTGGGGGGAAAAGCAGTGGAGTGAGAAATAAAGACAAGGGAACAGAGAAAAGAGACAGAGAGGAGAAGCCAGACACCCTTAGGAAACTTTTTTTACTGAAAATGCTCTAAAATTAGTGTGAGATAGAGAGGATGAAGGGACCAGCAGAGCTCATCAACAAAAGGCCATACATCTCATGCCCTATCACACTCTTCTAATATGTGAGCTTGCTCTGAACAATAGGAGCTCATCTTTGAATTCATCTGGGGAGCAGCACATTGAAATGGCCAAAGCATTTAAAAGAGTAGGTGCCTTGTGTGGGCTCACCCTCCTGTGGGAATATCAGAACACAAATGGACCCATCTCGCACACCCCACTGCCATGGAGAACCAGGCTCCTGCTTAGGAGTCCTAGGAAATGTTTTCCAGTTGGAAACAAAATGCAGAAAGTTTCAACAAACTTCTTAGAGCAAAGCTTTGTATTGCCAAAGTCTGCCCAGGGGCTCCAGAGAAACCTTAACAGAGCTCATTTGGGGTTTGGGTTTCAGGTGCCAGACATTATTTTTATACTTTTGTTAATTTGGATGAAATATGGACATGTGTATCATGTAGCTGTGGCCTTGCTTAGGTAATTATTTGACGTAAATAGTAATTTCTACAGAGAAATCAAGTAATTGAGGAGCCCATTAGACTTATCACTTGGCAGCTGTGCTGCCATCCTGGGTTTTCATGGGAAACTCGGGGCCTGTGGAGCCAAACAAACTTTAAACCTTCTGCTCTTCACCAGCCTGCCTCCTGCCACAGCAGCCTTCTTTTGGGTAGAGAAGTGGGGAGGGAGCAGCAGCTCCTGGGGCCTTCCCTTGGCACCAAGCACATGCTCACTTTTTGAATGTTAAATCCAAGAAAATTGCTGTAAACCTGAACTGCCTCACCCAACTGCTCCTGTTGGCACCAGCTGCTTGCCCAGGGCAGATCTTTATGCTGCAGTTACTTAGGGGTGTCACCAGCTAAAATGCTAAATGCGTTTTAATACACATAAGACTTGAGTTTTCCCACTTTCTGGCAACAGGCCACAGTTCCCACAAAGTGTAAAGCTGGAGCAGCACAACAGGACAGCAGATTCCTCACAAGCCACTGCCTACACTAAACTGTTATTATTTATTAGCTCTTTTATGAAAGTGATGTCTCTATCATCACATTATCCCAGACTGAATGTTACTCTGCTAGGAACGATACTTCAATTTTTCTTTAATTTGTACATGCACAACGAAAACAGTGGAAAATCTGATTAAAGTTAAGTAATTTTTGTTACCTTTAACAAACAAGCTCTTTCAAAATGAATCCCAAATTTACTTTCCAGGTTTTCCTTGAGTCAGAACATACCTGACACTGCACTTAGGAATTCCTGGCATGTGATAAATACAACAATAAAATAGCACAGTGCAACTGAACTGGCACAAGATTTCTAGCAGGGCTCTGACCTCTCTGTCAGCCTCATTAGGGAGCTCAGGCAGCCATTAAGGTGCAGCCCCGGGCTCCAGGCTGTTGCTCATTGAAGTGACTCAGTGCTATGAAGCTCCAGAGTGTGTTTCTGTATCAGACTCCTGTCTGTGTGAAAGTGGCCACACGGTTGATCCATCAGGGGCTGTCACTGCCCCTCCGGTGCCAAACGGGCCACACAGAACTCCTTATTCAGAATCAGCAGCCCAAGAACAGCAGTCATCAACAGCCAGCCATGTCTCATTTGGAGCTACTAACCTTTGCCTCCCAAACAGGGAGGATATTCCATGGTTCTATGGGTTTATGTCCTCTGAAATTCTTGCAGTTGGAAGTGCAATAAAACACCAAGGGCTTCAGGAACTGAATGTGGCCACCTGGTTCTGGGGAAGGGGAGCTGGAAATAGCATCCATGGGAATAGTGCCCTCTCCACCAGCAGCTGGGTCTGGCACTGACCTGCCCCAAGTCTGGGTGTCCTGCAGGGCAGGCACAGGAAGAGATGATTTCTGTTCCTCCTTCTCTTGCCAGCCTGGGGATCAGGTCATTAACACAGGCTGTCTCAGACCCATCTGGAGTGGGCTCTGCCATGACTTGGTGTCAAAAAGGAGATGGGATCAGACACTGAATGGACCAAAGAAGAGGTGCCAGAGCAAACACACATCAACAGCAGTCCCACACCCCGGTGCCATGTACTCAGAAGCTGGGACACATTCCACTCACTAGGCTTTTTGGCGATGGTGTAAAGAACAAGAGATGTTGGGGTCCTCCTCTTGGGGCACCCCAAGGGCAATTCTAAATGCAACAGTCACCATGCAGCAGCCAAGGTGCTGTCAGGGCTTCCCAGCCTGGCAGGGAAAAATTCCCAGACAGTCTGTGCAAGTGGAGGCACCAGGGACAGGGCCCTGGGGAGGTGAGGACAGGAGATGAGAAGGGGAAGAGGAGCTTTGGGGAAGCTCTGAGCTGGCATGAAAGGCTTCTGTCACTCATTATGCTTCAAAGCTATTGGTGTTCACTTAGTTTTTAATTGGAAGGAGAAAAGCAATATTGTTTTTGCTCGCTATTGCTTTGTTACACTTGCCATCTAACTTGATTCATGGTAATCCTTTTACCACAGCCATCTGCCAATTTGCAGGCAATTACTCGGAGGTGCTGAGCCCCTCTGGTTGCAGGAGCATATTAATCTGAACCATCTCGCCTGCTTTCCACCCTCTCAGCAGTGTGTGCCCTTCCCTTGTCACTGCTGAACAGTTCCCACCATGGACCGAAACTCAGGACCTACTGGACACACCTTTGCTTTGATGTATCAAGAATGCTTTATCATAAAGTCAGCTGGGTTGGAAGAGACCTCAGAGGGACTAAGCAGATCCTGGGATATATTATTCTGATTTTTTTAGTGGAGGTTAAAAGTATTTTTATTTTCAACATATTCTAGATTTCTGTGAATGGGCATCCTTTTGCTTTATTTGTTTTCTCCATATCATTACCGAGAAAGATGGATTTCCAAAGCTTTGAAGACAAAAATGCATAGTGCTCTGGATATTTAAATTCATTTACTGTCCAGGCAGTTTATGAAAGTGCAGATCTACTCCTGAGGAAGACTTTTTTGTCATATTTTTGTCATCAGCAGTTGAAGACTGTCAGGAATTACATGAATCTTCTGAAGAAAAGAAAATGTTTTCTCATGTCAAAACACGGCCCAGACTTTGCTGCTGCTGAAGCCGCTGGATTCCACATAAAGGGGTCTTCAGAGGTGGGGTGGTGAGGGATGTGCTGTGCAGAAGGAGAGCCCAGAGCAGGGCTGACATCTGGGGCTGAGCTGGGAGGGCCCTGCTTTGCTCTGTCAGCAAACTCCTACTGGAATATCTGCCTGCATTCCTGCAGAAGCAGAGAGCAAGGACAGCTGTGATCCAGTCGGGCCTGTGGAGCACACACCCACCTCTCCTGGTTTAGCTTTCAGAATGAAACTGTTCATGTACAGGGTGGTGCAAAACAGACTGGTTTAGTCCTCAGGCACCACTGAAACCCCAGTGACACTGGAATAAATCCATCCTCAGCTACATTCCCAGCCTGCACAAAGGAGGGCTTGGGCACCCAAAGCGAAAAGGGAGCTCCAGCCCAACATGTGGGATAAACTGAATTAGTTAGTTACGTCTTTATGTGTGCTTCTAATGCGGCTGACTTCTGTTCCAAGCAGTATCCAGAGATGCTGTCTGAGATGGGAGGGTGGAAGAAGTCCTTGGCAGCCTTTTACTAGCTCTGAGCAGGTTATATTCCTCAAAGCATTTCACCCCCTAATGAAGCCATTGCTCACCCTGAGCAAATTGAATGGAGCAGGCAGGAGTGCCCGAGAGGCTGGGCAGGAGCTGCTGCCCAGCTTTAGTGCAGAGGGATTATTGTCACATCGGGCTATCTAAATGGCTTAACAGGCCTAATGCCACACAAACATCCCACTCCTTGGAACGCTCTGAGTCCTAAACAGATACATATTATGAGATTGTCAGGGTTAGAGTTGGAATAAAGGAAACAGCAAATGCTTTCCAGCTGGCATATTCAACTGCTCTTCATCTTCCTCTGAGACATGTGCAAGTTAACTTCAGCTCAAGACAGTTCTCTCATACAAGTGCTGGTAACACAAAGTCATGTTTACCTTGCAATGAGCTTAAGCAAGGGAACAATCTTAAAATCCTATGCCTGTACGTCTACAATCAGAACTTACTTTAGCATATTAACCCTGAATACAGAAACAAGGCACAAAGCTTGACCCTACTTGCTTTCAGCCAATGACTCCCTTCCCTAAAGAGCCTCCCAGAGCCCCAAGGGGTGACACCTCAATGAGCAGCTGGCTCAGGCCAGGCTGTCTGTGTCCTGCTGCTCACACCACCACTCAGAAATCAGCTGGCTGCAAGGCCAAGTGCCACATACAGACCATATGGCAACAACACAACAGACAATTAATAATAATACAGATAGAGAAAAGTAATGCCCTCAATCACCAGAGGCTTTCTGAAAGAGAAAGGCAAAGGGAGGACCATATTTGTCATCCATTTAACATTAATGTCTAGATCCAAACAGCCAACAGGACATTTTGGAATGACTCTTCAGCGAGGATTGAATGTCCCAGGGGAACAACATGTTCAGTTTGCTGAATGACACAAGGCTTTATCATAACAATACCTGGAATAACAGTTGGTGTTGTGTTTGCCATAAAGAAATGCTAAACAGAGGAGGAGAATCCCACTGGATTTCCAGAAGACTTAACCATCTGACTTTTCATTCCTGCACCTGTAACATCATACCCTCAGGAAACACAGATTTTGAAAGTAGCTCATTTTTACCAGAGAAACAGCCAGTTCCCATGAAATGTACTGTTCATTAAATGTCTTCATCAGTGCCCAGTGAAATCAAAGACAGAATTCCCACTGACCTCAGTGGACAGGATCATGCTCCACAGCCTGATCCAAAGACAACAAAAGCCAAGAGAAGGTACTCAGTGGTTTCAGCAGACTTCAGGTCAGGATCTCAATCATTCATCACTGTACATAAGGGAATTTTTCCATTAAAATAGAAAATTAGGTATCTTCCCCCTGTATCATCATGGGGAAGCCATAGCATAATTGATGAAAAGGCAAGCCAGAAAAATTATGTTGCCTTTAAGTGAGAAATGTTATCGTGGAAACCAAAGCTCTAACATGAAACATCCATAAGCAAAGTACTTGAAAATAGACTCGATACTAATCATATGCTGAAGAGAAACAGCAGTAAAGACCAACCTCCTTCTTGCTGACTCAGATAGGAAACTGTGGTGAGGGTACCACAGTATTATTTATTCCCTGCTTAACTGCCACTTACAGAGTTGTCACCTAAATAACCTCTCCTAAGTAACTGATTGTCTCTGCACTCAACTGCTTTGTTGGAGGAATGACTGAACAATTAATAATTAATACAAAAACCAGAGGTACTACAGTGCCAGAGGAACTACAATAGGAGGAATTAAGAGCTAGGGAATGAGCAGGAAAACGGATCTGCATCTCAACACTTTATTTTTTCTTATATTGTATCTTCAATCATATTTTATCAAAGATGACACAAATCTTAACTTACCCTACAGCTTTATATAAACGACCAGTATTTGTGATATGGCCTCTGTGTTTAACTGAGTCACAAAGGGCAGGGGTTCACAAATTTGCAGCATTTGGCCCCTAACAACACTGTTGTGTTCACAGCTCCATCTCCACCACTCCCCAGTCACTGCTGTCTGGATGACTAGGGCAGAAAATCATGAAGCTCTTAAAAGGAACCTGTGCAGAAACCAAATTTCTTACCAGAAGTTTTTGGTGGAATCTCCACACAGAAGATTATACTGTAAACTCCTTGTGTTCTTTAAGGGCACAACCTTTGTCAAGATATTGTGAAATCTGGGGTAGGACTGTGAGAGGCAAACCCTGCCCTGCTGTCTCTGGGCCAGGCTCAGCCCGTCTCATTTGGGGTATTTGCATTCTAACTGGGCCAAAACTCACCAGAGATCCACCACACTGAAACCCCACGTTCTGACCCATGACCAGGGGATGCAGCTCTCCACAAAAACATACACTCTGTGCGTTCTTCCACAGAGAGAGAAGCAGCAGAACTGCTGTTGAATCTCCTCTGCCTGACTAGCACAGATCAGAGACAAGAGCTCACAGCTAATGGAGAGGTTCATTAGGAATAGGAACTGGTTTAGATTAATTTCTTCATAACACTGATTGACTTGGACAGCACATTTCACTAACATTTATGCTGTGGGGAAGCCTAATTATGGTTTTCCTGAGCGACAGGATAAGATGACACAAAACATATAATCAAATTTTTAAAGGGCAAATTAGTGCTGTAATTGTTTGATAATTCCTTTCCAGCGCTACTTGAGCAGTTCAATATTATACAATGAATTGAAGATCTGAAATTGCGTCAGTAAACACCACTCACAGGACACTCTTACACCTTCTGGGTCACTGTTTCCACTGCTTGCAAATGATACCCTGGAGCTGTAGATGGCTGGTTCTGAGTGTCCCCACCGTGAACTTGGCCTGGGTTTGCTGCCATGGAAATAGTCACCTGCCAGGCAGTGTCCCTGATGCCCCAGGGCAGCCTTCTGATGTGCTCCAGCTACCAAGGCTTTCACTCCACTAAAGCCTCTGTGTGTTTGGCTCTGACATTGATTAAGGGATCAAAGGCACGACTTTGTCACAATTTGGCAGCAGAAGGGACTCCTGATTCTTAGAGCTGAAGGCATTTTCTACCGAGTAGCTCAAAGGAGGATGTGACTGACTGGAAGAGGTTCAGACACATATGTGTCATCACCCTGTGCAGACAGACATCACCTCCCTGCTTTGATTTCCATTGTAACAAAAGCACTTGTGACTATCATAGAGGGATGAAAAGAAACATAAATGCAGACAGGATTTAACAGACTCTGAGGGCACAAACCAGCACACGGTTCTCACTGTGCACTGAGGGAAGAATGGCTGCAGAAAGCAACTTTCTACTACAACCCTTGTCCTACACATTAAACTCAGTCTGTGTCGTCATCAAAGAGAAGATGAGAGACGCTGGTGATGACAAACTCCATGGACTGCTTGTTATGGCCTGAGCAGCACAGGACACAGTGGTTGTCCTTTGGCCGTGGTTCAATTTTAACGCAAAATGAGAATTTATTAAAGAGAACTACAAAATGATCAACCAGGGTAATGTCTCCAAGGGCAAGTCATGCCCGACGGCAGATGTCAGGTCAGACCTGGCCCCAGCTGAGGCAGCACAAAGCCAGCAGAGCTCCTGGAGGAGGCGGCCGTGGCTGAGGGTTCCCCTGGTGCCAGTGCTGCCCCCCTGCTCGTGGATCCGTGGGCACAGCCCGGGGAGCCGGCAGGGACGGGCAGCAGCTGCCCGCACACCCTCCCAGCAGGGGCAGTGGCGCCGCACCGGCCTGGCTGCTCTGCCCAGCTCCAGTGCTGCAGGATCTGTGTCAGCCACCCCAGCATCTCTATCGATCTGCTCCCCCTGCAAAGGTCTGCTAAACTGCCTGCTTGGGTGAGCATTTAAATGCTGCTGCTAAAAACGGTCACTATGGATTTAGATGGGTTTTTATCTAGAAAGTAAAACACTCTAAAATGCATGTGAACCCAGCGTGTAGTACCCAGAGTCAGAGCAATTATATGTGATGATGCCTGGAAAAACTGTCCAGATCTCAAGGGTTTGAGTATTTCTGACCTGGAAATATGAAATTTTCCATTGAGTTAATTTTGAAGAGATCCTTCTAGATCAAACTGAAATTCTATATGAACATAATGGGTTACACACTTCCAAGATCAGATCTGTCTGTATCCTTGAGGCCAGCTTTATGGTTATCATGGGTTGCAAGTGATTAATATGGAAACTTCCCAATTCTGCTGTGAAAAGCCATCAGAGGAATTGTGTACTCGAGAATATATAAGGATTTATTTAGTCCCTCAAGTCCTTTATGTATGTGAACCAACGAAAGACAGAAGATTCCATAAAATGAATGGACTAAATAAAATATAGCTCGACCTATAAAAGTAGAAATACAAAAAATATAAATATGAATAATAAAATTAAAGGATGAATGTGTGACTATCTTTAATGTTGCTATAATAATAAATTAAATCCAGGTAGAGCAGGACAAAGGCTGGAGAGGAGGATGTGCTGTGCCAGCCTAAGGCAGAACTGGAGTCCTTCCTCCTCCCAGGTACCCCTCTCTGGGAGTGAGTGCTTCTAGAACAGGCAGATAATGCAGGTGCACCCCATGATTTCTGCCCTCTGAACAGAGACATTTTCCCTAATTCACAGACTCCCTTCCACCAAAGACTTTTCTTTTCTGGCAGATGTTGAACAGATGCCTTTTATTATAAACAGATGGGAAAGATTTTTCAATTATCAATTTTTCAAAGTGACAAAGAGGCCTGTTGCCTAACTTAGAGATGATACTGAAATAATATTTATACACATTCAAAAATAACATTAAAATAATATTATCAATCTGGATTATACTAAAATTATAACTCTATTTGTCATGTTTGAAATGTTATCCTATTCCACTCTAACCCAAGAGACAGGACCCATCTGGAGCAGACTGGAGGTGCGCATCCCAAAGGGATCCCACCTCTCTGATCTACAATTCCAGGTTCTGCAGGTGGGTCTGTGAGGCAGCACAGCCAATAAACTGCATTTTCAGCACTGTTGCCTCCAGTAATCAATATTGATTACATAAAAAAAATTTTGAATTCATTTTAATAAGCACTGACTTGAGTGTGAAGAAGAGAGAAAGAGGAGAAAAGGTCACGGAGCAGTTACAAAATGTGAGTCAAGAGGGAACTCCCAGTACCTTGCCAACTCACCCAATACACTCACAAGGTTTTAGTGAGAGAAGCCAGAATTATCCATTTAGAAAAATTCAAACGTTCTAAGTTTTCTTCACGTTGCCTCTTTTGAACATTTATATCTTGTGATTAGGTGTTGGTCTAACATCAAATGAAGCCTTTGTTTGCTCATTAACCTTTGTGATGGAGTGGAGAAGGACAATGGTTTTTCTGGCAGAGGCAGGACTTTTATTTTACCTACACAATCTTCATATAGCTCAGTGATTTTATAAAGGTTTATCTTACAGCACTGCCTTTTGCAAGCTTATCAGAGAAAATCTTCCATCTCACAAAATAACACTCAGAGGATGAAGAACTAAAGCTTGTTCAGAAGCTAAATCAATACTAGGGAGTTCACTGTACTTTCAGGATTACCACTCTTGCCTCTGCTATTGTTTGGAATATTTTGAGGAGGGAAAAGGTCATACATTTCCCTGCAACCTTTTCATGAACACTCCTGTTACGATCATTCAAATATTTCAGTGGTGTTGAATCCCTGTAAGGTTTTTATAGGCATTGAAAATTCTCTGTATTCTCCCTCCTTCCAGTCACTACTGGTGGCAAAAGTTTTGTGTGACCAAAGGAAAATCACAGAAAGGGACCAATCATTTAGTGCCCAACCATTCCCATCAATCCCTTCAGCAACTCTAATTGTTTGATTTTCAGCAGATTGCTTTTTCAAATACTAAACAAGAACAGATTTTTCTCTTAATTCCTGTTTGATTGCAGAGGGTATTTGTATGAAAGGATATTCCTGGAGATTCAAATGAGCTGCCAGAAATGATGTCTCATGAAGTGTTTAGAAAACATACAAACAAAGTGCATTCTTTGGGTTTCTTTGTCAGGGCAGATGCAACAATAGACCTCAGGAAAGATGAGCAGATGTTATTCTGCACACTCTTCATTTCATAGGCTTTAGAAATTCATGAGGTCTTTTGTAGGTTTTATGAATCTTCTAATAACAGTGCAGCTGTTCCATTCAGAACCCAGAGTTGTCCTCAGACGTTTACTTGCATCTGCCAATGCCGAAGGAATGGCCTTGTTTGACAGGTCTGTGAGATGTTCTCTCCAGAGACCAACCAGGCCGTGCCTGTGAACCCCACGTCTGTCACTCCTCCCATGCCTTGGACACTGCTGTCCCATGGCTGCAGTCCTGGTAATTCAGTGTTGCATTGCCTCCATCCCTTTGGTACAGAAAACTCAATGACAGTTCAACTTCCTTGGAATACTTCAGCTTTCTGTCTGGGCAGCTCTATGATTATTTTCTGATTTTATGGAAAGAATCGCTGAAGTTGTCAACAATAGCACAGAAACTCATTTACTGCCACACACAAGTGTGTTCTCGTTACACTCTGGTCAGGCAAGATACAAATCACATTGCAGATGGTTTTGCTGGAAAATGTGGATTTGTTCAGCAGTTGCACTGTGCTGAACCCACTGGAATTGCTCAGAGCCAAGCTGTTCCACACCAGCACTCCTCTGACAGAGCCATGATCCCTCCTGGGTCAGGAATGTCCAGATGGAATAGTTAGATCAGTCTCCATTTTTGTTGGCTCACCTTGCATTCATTTTAAATTCACTGAAGGGTTTATTTAGCTCTCTATTCTCTTCCTAATCTTTGAAAATTTTTCTTTAATCTTACTCATGTCGTAACTGCTGTAGCAATTGGATGGTCCCCAGAAGGAAAACAGACATTTTCCATATTGTGCCTGGCTACTCTCCAAAAGGTAGGACAGTGCCTCATAAGCTTCTGTCCCTGGTCTGTGGTTTGAAAATACACCTCAGTTACCTTTAGTGTTCCTTGAATCTAGCAAAGCACCTCTCTAGATGCAAAGCATCAGAGTGGCAATTCATCAGATACAGGAACCATGGAACAGAATTCCTTCAGTAATGTCAGTTTACTTTAACTACAGAAACATTTATTTCACCAAAAACATTTACAGTTTGCATTCGGTGTATTTATTCCCCAAATGAGAACTTACCTACTTTGCGTGTTAAGCATTGGCAGTAGCAGTGTACAGGCAAATACTAATAACTGTGAACTGAATTTGATATTCCTGAGCACAGAAGAAAACACGTAATTCAGTTAACAGAAGGAGTTGCTTTGAAAAAAAAAAACTGCTGAGGTGAAGCAGATTTGGTTTTGCCTTGGAAGACAAAATGACAGTGTTTCACTTGGAGTAAGAGCAGAATTAGCACTGTAATTACTGGTCTGTGGCAGCACTGAAGTATCAAACTTGGGATGGGGTTAACTCCTCCAGGGCGATCTCAGTTCAAAGGAGACACAGACTTTAAGGATAAAATTTCTCATAGAACAATTAAAATAGTGGTTGGGCAGGTCCTGACAGGCCCTTAATGTAAAGACAAACACACTGAGTGTCAGTGTCCAAGAAATCTCACTCTGGCTTTCCCCAGAAAATTTACTCTTTCTGGAATTAAAAACCAGGACAGCAGAGTGCACAAAGGAAGTCCTGGTTCCTGTGCCTCCCGGAGGAGGAAGCTTGGACAGCCTGACAATTAAAAATAGAAGAAAGAAGTAGAACAACAAAAAAAGAGCAGGAGCTGGGACTTCAGCTGGGGCCTGATCAAAGAGCTGAACTGAATCTGGGGGCTGCCAGGGGGCAGATCCACACTCTTTCTCCTTCCTTCCTGCCTCCCAGCGAGTCAGAGATGATTCCCACCCTGTGACACTGCCACTGGCACTGTCCCACCCCACCATCCCTGAGGGAGTGGTTTTTGCTTTAGATCTATCATTTAGAAATCGGGAAAAGCCAAGCTGCCCTGCAGGTGACCGAGCAGGTCACAGCTGCCCCTGTGTCAGCCCAGCAGCCACAGCTCTCCTTTCAGCTTGTCCAAAGATCCCAGTGTGGAGCCAATTGCAGACACAATTCCCAACAACCTCCACAGCTACAGAGATCCGTAGGAAACATGCTAAAGGAATGAGAGGAAATAAGACAACTAATACTTCCTATTTTCCTAGATATCCTGCCCAGAAGTGCAAGCTGCCAGGTGGCACATCAGATTGTACTCTTGGGGCTGGTTGCAGCTTGGAGTGACTGACACACCCCTATTTAGCACTTCCCTGAGTCCCAGTGGAGACTGATTGAAATGGTAACTGTTCTGATCAACATTCACTTCATGATTACAGAATAAAGGAAAACATCTTTTCTTTCTCCTCTAAAGACAATGCCTGTTCATTAGAGTTTGGGATGTCTGTATATTTTCCTAACTCAGGCTGCAGCACTGTATAGGGAATTATTGCTAATAGCTTTTATATCTAATTATCTGAAGATGCTTAGGCTAATAAAGAATTCGTCTGAAGAGACTGAGGTGGGAATTGAACAGCTGAGCTGCCTCCCAGCAGGTCCCATGCAGAGACCAGGAACTTAAGGAACGACCCAAGTAATGGTTTTCAGTGTTCAGGAATTTGTAACATCTTTTGTGCACTTCTGGGCCCCTTTCCTTTACATGCCACCATCACCAAACACTCTGCAGCGCTTGGAGAGGACAAAGTTGACATGTGAGCTTTCTGTTAAATCCTGTTGGTGAGGGAATACTTTGAGAGCTCGGGATGAGCAGGGAATGGTAGGCAAACAGGTGCTCTCCTGCAGATCTGCACTTGCTCCCTGTCTCCTCAGCCCTGAAGTGGGCACACTCCTGTTGGAACTGCTTCTTTCAGACTCTCCAGGGAGTTCTGTGCTTGAAGAGAAAATGGTACTGGAGAACTGAGACTCCCCTTCTTCAAATGCAACAGAAAATACCTCAGAGACATTCCACTGGATGCAGAACAGGACCCAGTCCAGGATATTCTGCTATGTGTATGCAACTCTTGAATCTGCAACATAATCTAAAGGAAAATCTGAAGGCATCTCTGGGCAATACAGGACACTGTTCCATAAACCAGGCTGGCAGTGTTTCAGCTATAATATAAGAAGATTAATAACACCAAGAGGTTACATATTCAGCCTCTGACCCAAATAAAAGTGCCAGTAATCAATGAGAATACCACAAGCAGAAAACTGTCAGCCAATCTATCACCAAAACAAGCACCAACCACATCAGGCTACTTTTAAAATATCAGAGCCTAATAAAAACAATCTCCCAAATCTCAAGCCAATGAGAAAGGACCACCCAGCTGAGGCAGTTCAACGTATTGTAGCGCTGGCCCAAGCCCTGGCACACTGACTGCCCTGTAATCTCTTCTTACCAGTGACAGATGCTGCCACTGCCCACCTGAGGGAAGCAGAAGGGAAAAGGAAAATCAGGAATCTCAAAAATGCCTTTATTTACATTTTAAAAAACCCAGGTAACATTATCTTTATGCTTCCAATGCTTTTTTTTTCTTTCTAAGAATTAAACCCCCAATATACTAATGAAAGGTCTGAAAGTGTTTGTAGCTTTAAAGGGCTTTGTCCCGACTGTATTTCTGTGTAATAAGTACTGGCAAAGCTACTCTGTAATTTTGATTAAAAAAATAATCTATAAATAAACAAGTGTAGTTGATGAAGCAAAACTGCATTTCCAGCAGAGGCATACGCTCAGCCACATAATAATAAAGAAACAAAAGACTTCATCCAGAACTTTCCAAAACATGTTGTCATTGTGCCTGGGGGCTTCAGCTGCTGGCTCCCAGTCCTTTTCCTTTTACAGGCAGCTCCAGAGGAACTCCCCTCTCCAGTGCAATCAAACCCACATTGACTGGGTTTTGGAAGGAACTTATTTTTATCGTTCCCTTTCATTTCAGGCATTTCCCGCAGCCCAGACTCGCCGTCTCTCCCGGCTGGCCCCAGAGGAAGGCCAGTCCTGCCCGGGCTGGGCACAGTCTCTGCCTGGGACCGGTGCCACGGCTGTTGCTCCACACGCTATTTTTAGACTCAACATTTTCTTGGGAAAACGCCTGAAGGATTGATTAAGGCAGCTGTCTCTCTCTGATCTGTAATCCCACATGGGATGCAGTTGGAACGGGTAACTTCAGAGAGTAGGGCTCCATCCAGTGTCTGCTGGATGAGTTACTGAAAACTCTGCTTATGTTTGAGTTAAGCCTCGGAGACTCAGGCTGTGCTCCCACTCCAAAGGAAAGTCACACTCTTCAGTAACAGAACTAGTAGTAACCTGGTAACAACTAGAACAGAATCTTCAGCACAATTCTCAGCTGGTTTGCCTGGACAGGCAAATGTCCTGGCTGATCCCAGGTACGTCCCAGTCTGTGACAGCACTGCTGTCAACAGAGCAACACTGGATAAGAGTATTTATCTACACGAAGAAAATGCCCTTAATTCTTTGATCCACCCCATAAAAAGTAGGTTGCATATTAAACTGTTCCATGCTGCTGGAATAGGTGAAAAGAACGTCCTTTGTACTGCTCATCTCTCATGCATGGAGTGTTAGTTTGTACAATTAGATGTGACATTTGGGTAAATATTGCTTGTGTTGAGACAACAGCCACAGCTCCCAAGAGTCAGTGCTCAGTTAATGGGAAAGGAAGGGGAACAAAGCCCCACCGAGGCAGACTTTAGTGCTGGCAAAAGAAACACACAAGTCTGTCCATTATCATTTTTACCTCTCCCCAGACTAAACTCCTGATATGTTGCCCAGTTGTAATTACTCAGTTCCTGTCAGTATTACTCTTAATATTCAGCATTAACCTGAATTCTCAGGCATCTCATAAGCGGCCGACTAATTCCTGATTTTAGTCTCCTGAATCTCTGACCTTGTTTGTAGAAATTACTAATAACTTCAGTACTCATAATCACTAATTTTATGTCGAACAGTTCAATACCAAACACAGTCTGAGAATGGGGATGTTTCTGTTAAAGGTATGCACGGAGACAAAACAACAATGCAAAACTATTACCTGTATCAATAGATTTGCTGCTAGGCACCATATTGTGTTAAAGGTTATGCACTCTGACAAGATCATTCCATCACCAAGGGTTGGACTGTAATCCCTTCTTGTTGGATGGAATTTACAGTCTGGGTTACTGGGGCTTGGTTTAAGGTCATTTTAAAGAACAAAAGGTACAGGTTGCAGTCCATTCCGAACTGAAAAGTGCTTTAGTTTATTTTTAAAAGTGACACAAATCAAGAATATTTTATCTGCACATTAAGAAAATGTCCAAACATTCCCCAAAGGTACCCAAATTATCCTGTATGTGAATGATCTGCTGGGTTGATCGCTCCCAGCAGCCAGTGCTCAGCATGGAGCACTTCAGGAAGGGACATGACCTGCTTCTGGTCCAGGTGGGAGTAAGGGACACCACTGGAGACAAGCACCGGACTGAAAAGACGAGCAGAGTGTCATTGAGATTATGCTGTGGCTCCTTCCCTTCCCTCCCTCACTGTGGACTGAACTGACTCCCACTGTGAGGCTGTCAGGACATGGAGCTGCCTTGCTGTAAACATACTGTATAACTCAGTTTCAGACCAGCATCTCCTTTGGTGACTACTTTAGATATTCTCAAGAAAATCAGTTTCAAATCATCATTTGAACACCATCTGGACAGCACACTTATTCACAGAATATGCAAACATAAAGCCATTCAAAAGTAATGCAGCCAACAGAGATTAATTAATTAAAGACATTATTTCCTTTGCAGCACACACCCAAGAATGTGTTTTTGCAAAGCTCCTTACTGGGGACATTCTGCAGCACTGCCATATAAGTTTGTTGCTATAAACTCTTTCAGAAGAAGACTGGCTGCGGTAAAAATGAACTCTGAATAGAACAGTGCTTCAAGGCACAGCGTGACCCTCAGCAGGAGCAGCGCCCTGCAGTGCTGCTGTGTGTTCTCAGCATGCAGGGCATGGCTGCTCCCTTCTACTTCCAATATGCCTGAAGTTACTGCTTACGCCAAAGCCCTGTGGTAGGAACACGCAGCTGCCACCGATGACATTCGGACAACGCAGCACTGCTCACGAGTGGAGCTTTAGCCATGGAAAACAAGCATCGGCTTTTAAAATGGGATTGCAGTTCATGGTTTGGAGTGTTACAGTAATATACAGTCACCCAGAAAAAGCCTGTGGAATTTCTAGTATTTAGGCTCCTGAATGGAGCATCTTTATCTCCTCATAATCAAAACTTCAATGAGCATCCTCTCTAAGAATGTAACTTGTATTTCTGCTTAATTAGGGTCCTTCCAGCCCTCTTTCAGATGCAGACTTTACAATCCAAGCTGCCTCTGTTTTCCAGAAGGACAGTAGAATCTAGTAGGAGAAAACCCCGGAAGGAGTGAAGTCAGTGTTTCTGGGTAACAGGCAGTTATGACACCTAGTTTTGCTTTCCTTCATTAGCTTCTTTTTAATGAAGGGTCAATTTTTTCCTGTGTTTATCTTGAGAAATCACGTGATATTTGAGACTGAACAGTTTAAACACCCTGTTGAGGGGTTTCAAAGCAGAGCACTCCTAGTGTTGTGGAGCCTGGCCACCATGGCCAAGCCCAGATCGCCTGCTGAGGATGGTCTGGCAGGCACAGCCACTCCTTTCCAGTGGCCAGTTTGCAAAGCTGTCCTCCTCTGGACAAGGGATTGAGCTGTTTTTTTCTTTTGCGGCCTCCAGATGTTTTTGGGTAAGTTTTGAACGTTCAATTTTACAGTATTTTAAATAAAAACACACAAAATATTTTAAGATAAAACTTCTTGCTGGCTGCTGGAGATGATTAACAGTGTATAAACACCACACACGAAAATCAATGTACATTGAGCTTTCAGTTTTCATTCTGGCCAGTCTTGCTGAAATGGGGATGTTGTAATACGGGTCTTTGCTTTCAGCTTTGTTTTAATCAGTTATGAATTCGATTTTTTTCCTATTCCTTAAAGTGAGCTCAAGTGCCCCCCACGCCTCGCCCTTTAGCTCCAGTCGCTGAGCTCTGAGCTCTCACTCAGGCACAGTCCTCTCGTGTGAGCCCTGGCTGTCATTCCCAGCCGTCATTCCCAGCCATCATTCCCAGCCATCATCCCTGCAATTGACTGGGAAAACTTTTGACAACCATTTCCTTCATTCCAAATGCAGATTTCACTCTGACCCTAACACCAACCAGTACCGCAACCATGTATTGATTTTAATTTATAAGGGAAGGAGAAAATGAACTAAAGGAAAAAAATATAAAAATACATGCTTGTAAAATTTTATTTCCTGCTCCCTAGCTCCCTTCCCAATTAAATCTAAGCGCATAAACATTAACAGAGAAGGCCTGGTGCCAGAACATATAAGTTCAATCATATATTATCACATTCATAAACTGTAGGTGTTTAAAAGTCATAAGCTTTTTTGCTGTTAAATCTGGCCCTTTGGAATGTGGGGAGCAGTGAGCACTGTGAGCTGGTTGCAGTCATTTCATACCAGGGCTGAGGACACGGAGGGTGAATGTCCCTCAGAAATGCATGTGCATTTTCAGAATGCTGCTCTTGGGATCCTTCACCGAAGATTCTTAAGAACTCTGATCTGTCATGCAGGAAGATGAAACGTAAAAAATTTATAACTCTTGCTTTTCCCTTTAGAGAAAACTGTTCTCTGAGTGTGGAAGCAAACACAGAGTGATTTTCTTTCAGAGAAGTTGTTCCCACCAGCTTACACACTGCAGAATCCTTAATGGACATTTGATGAACTTGCAACAGTGGAAGAGTTTAGGATTAAGAGATAATTTCCTTCTGTATTGAACTTGTGATTATTGTGGGGTTTCACAGGTGTCCTGAATTTTTTCTGAACTCTCAGACAGGGCGTCAAAGCAGCGTGTTCTGCAAACCCCTGAAAAAGCTCTTACTGAGTTCCATCAGCAGCCACGGTTAGCACACACTCCCATTTTCAGCCGATTTGTCTCTGTTTAGAAACTTGCCTTTGCAAACCTTGGCCGCGGCACAGCTCCAGCTCCATCTGCTCTCATGTCTCCAGAGCACAGGCAGCAAGGTGCTCTGACAACAGGGACTGAAACATACTGAGTGTTTATAGCACAGAGCCACTGCACATAATATAGGCTTTGTAGGAGGTTGAGATGGTTTGGACTGTCCTTTCACGTTCATTTCGGTATCTGCTGCTGTTTTGGTTGAGTACATTCATTGTTCCGTTTAAAATCAGCAAAAAAGAAAATAAATCCGTGATGTTCCTCTAGAGAAACAACACACGTTTTCAAGCTTCAACTTTGTGTGGAAAAAGACAAAACAGGGTAACAGAACTACTATTTTTAATGTTCAAATATATATGTCCAGATTATTTTGGCGCAGGAAATAATTTAAACAGTTACAGAACATTAGGGCTGCGCAGAAAGGAGCTCCTGCTCTGGCTGTGGCTCTGCATTTGGCAGACAGAAGGGGTGGACCGTCTCTGCATGGCCACCTTGCTGTGCAGCCTCTGGAATCTGGCTGTGATTACGGAGTCACTGCTGTGCACAGCAGTCTGGAGTCACCCAACACAACCCCCGGGCAAGGCAAGGCCAGCTGAACCGCTCATTCTCCTGTGGTAGTTGTCAGTGACATTAACAACAAAGAAAGCCCTCCTTGTCAGTTATCATGTGCCTATCCCGTGTGCCCAGCTCTGCCCTCCCAGGCGAGAGCCATGGGTTGGAAAGGATGAAAGATGTATGACAAATTGCTGCTCTTCCCTGCTCCGTGCCCTGGGAATGCCACGGTTGTTCTTGAACAACCTCACTGGAATGCGCCCTCAAATGTCAAGTTTAGGAGCATGAGAATGGGAGAATTCACTCAATGTGAGAGAGATCCATTCTGTTTGCTCTTTCAGAGCTTCTTCCACATCATTTATTGACTGTGACAAAAACATCACTTGGATTCTCCCAGAAAACATATGACCTCCAATAATAAATAAACAGGTTGTTTTGTACAGTGGCCACTGGTAACTCAGCAGTGATCCTGGGGCTTCCTAAAGAACATGACCTCTTTTAGTTCAGTTGTTATAGCAGATGATTTCACAGCACTTGGAGAAGTCTGGTAGCAAGGAAAGACATCCAGCAGCTCTGCAGGCAGTGCTGACAGCCTGGGGCAGATGTCGCAACTCTGTGAGCACCTGAGGGCTCAGACTGAGCACTCCTTTTCACCATAGAAATACTGTGCCCAGCACACAGACCTCCATACAGCGCAGGGGTTCTGCTCTAGCGCGGAATTAGATACAAAAACAGGGAGAAAGTTGTGGATGTGAACTACCTGGTTATCTGATCACTGCTGAGGAGTTTGGACAAACTGACTGGGAATAGGGAGCAGTGAAAAACCTGTCAGTATTTACAAGCTTCTGGGACAGCTCCATTCTTTAATCATTTTGAAGCTTCAAGTAAGCAAGAAAGGACAAATGAACAGCTCTGACAACATACTGACTGACAACGTGTTAACATTTTTAAAGCACTCCAAGGCCGCTTTCCAAATAGGTTTTGGAAGGTGAAAGAAATGAACAGAATGTGGTGTGTGCAGCCAGAAGTATCGTGTGATGGCAGCTTCAGTGATTCTTCTGCAGTACTGAACATTCTTTGATTTGCAGAAACTCAAACAATCTGTCTCTGAAGAAATAGCTCCAGGATGTTGCGACAGGAAGGAAATGTACTGTGTAAATGCCAGAGCATCCCATGGAACTGAGAGATACTGTGGCTAAGGAAAACCGCTTAGGAAATGCTTAAGTAATACACTCTAGGCACCAGTCAAAGCCCATAATTTTACTTCAGCAAATTCCCTATTGATACCACCCACAAGAGCTTCCCCACATCCATATTTTTGACAATGCTGCTTCTACTATCAGAACAACAAATGCACCCATTTTTGCTCTTGTGAGTGTTGCAACTACAAATTTATTCTCTCTGTTAAGCTGTCACTAACTTTTCCCTGGAAGTGTTTTCCTCTTCTGAAATCTGTCTGCTATCCTCTGAGTCAAGAACTGAGGGAAACCCACCTGTTCAAACTCCCTGAAATCACTGAGTTGGTGAGTTGTTTTCATACTGTATAAGTAGTAATACAACTTAAAATTGCTCAGCTTATCCCCCCACCCAAGAAACGTGCAGAGGATGAACTTCTCTACTTCTGTAGTACCACCACCCACACATTTAGAGACAACATTTGACTCAAACTCACATAAATATCTAACCGACAAGTTATTAACACCCACATCGTGCTAACAGAACTAGCAAGATGGAGGACATGACGAAATCTCTCTCCTAAAAAAAGGAGGAACTGATACTCTGAGCAGGGTCTGAAGTCCACACTCCCCTATCCTAGGATTCAGCTTGTCTTGGCATGGCTTTTGCAGCACTCAGTGGCATTTTTATACATTTTCTTACTCATTATACATAGAAGGCATCTTATGGAAGCAGAAGAGTTCTGGAATCACTTGGGAAACAGATTCTGGTGGGTTATGTAGGAATTTTAAGGGCTAAGTAAAGCCAATCTGAACATGATGGAAAGTGTGTAATACCTGAGAGTGCCACCTCGTGTCAATTCCAAGGGATTCGGGAGTGTGAGCTGCACATCAGATCTTTTGGCAGCTTCAGGATAGCTCTGCCGAGCCAGAAGCACCATACAGAAATTCAGATTATATTTGATTGATTGATTGTCATCCAGGTATTGCATGAAGTGAACAGTGAGTCACATCTATATCACCTGACAGCCTATACACACGACAGCCTAGCGCACTGGTGGGAAACGGTGCCAAAATAATAAAGAGGCAATCCCAAACCAAGCCAAGTCAGACCCAGATCCATATTTAACTTTAAATTACAGAGTAGCAGGAAAAAATGCCTAGTTGTCAGCTTTTTACACTTTACTCCATGGAACGCTGACAGGAAGCAAGGCTGCATGACTGGAAACCAAAGTCAGGGCAAAGGGCAGGGCAGAGGCTGAAAAGAGCTGGAAAACACAATTTGGAGCTCAGCACAGTGTGGCACTTTGGGAACTGGCCAAGCCCCAGGAGGCAGGGGGTGTCCCCAAAGGCACCACCCGGGCAGGCCGAGCCCATGGCTGGGGTCTGTCGGCACTCCAGGGAGGAGCGGGTAGGAGTGTGTTCCACTGCCAGCCTGAGGATGGCTGAAACCACCAGCAGCCACAAGAGCTGAAGGGAATGGCTTTAGACAAGCAGAATTAATGAAAGGACTGATGGCTGGCAGATGCTCGCTACCAGGGCCAAGGTCTTTGGGGAGAACAACATTGCCACTGTCTCACTGAGCTCACAAATTGAATGACTTGGGAATTCTTGCATTAGTACGGGGTTTCAATCATCATTTAGTGTTTTATGGTCAGGGAACTGTGTCTTTAGAAGGGTCCCACAAAAGCCTTTGGTACGTTCACTTCTGCGTGATGCCCTCTTGCACACTGGTGACCATGAAGAACCAGTTACCAAAGGCTAATGAAGCCCTTTCCAGATCTGGCTGATCCCTGAACAGGATGCAGGACACAAACTCGCCACCAGCTCTGCAGGTGACCCTGTCCCCCTCTTTGTCCTCTACCTGTTATCAATGTACAGTGTAAGTAAAAGGCACTGACACTGTTTTTATCAACGCTATCATGCCTTGCCCTACATGTTGGCCTCAAGGAGTAATATAAAAAAAAAATAAGTGAAAAGGACCAAATTAAGCAGAAGACAACAATATAGATATTTAAAATTAATTTACAACATGTATGCACACTTTATATTAACATACCTTGGTATTAATCAAGTATTAATAAAACTATCCATTAATGCCATGTTATTGAAAACCACAACTGTACAATGGAAATTACTCCCTGTTTTAGGATCACTTAATGAATTGTATATTTACAAATTCTCATTTTTACAGTAAAGTGTTACTGAGGACTGTATCACCTCTGTTCCTTTGTGTCAACACCCCCCAAAGCTTAAAATAACCCTGAGGTGCCTGGACAGGATGGAAACCATTCAATCCAGTGGCAGGGTGCAAGGGGTAAACCCCAGACACAACCAGCTCTAAGTTCTGTCCCAGCCACCACCACTGCTGAGGGACCTGCCCAGGGACACACAGCAAGTGCCTGTGATCAGCACGGCTTGAAGAATGCCCAGGCAGAGCATTAACTTCAGATCACTCAAGTCGATCATGGATATTTACGGTCTTTCAAACAGCATATTCCAAGCATGCAATTAGCATGAGTCATTAATCCTCCTATCCCCTGTGACAGCACAGTCAGGTCTCTGGGTTTCACATAAGGGAGTTGCAGTAGTCATACACTTTAACTCTGATAAGAAGAAAATAAAGTAATTTTAAAAACAGGGGTTTTTGCTCTTTAGCCACTTGGCTACTGGAAAACATACAAGCCATGGCTGGGTTTGAAAACCTTATTCCCTCTGGTGAGGGCATGGCCCACAGGCACGCCGCAGAAACATTTCATGCAGGGTAAAGAGTTCTGTACCTGAAATAAACTCTGCTTTGCAACACTAATGCAGTGTCTGCCTTCAGAACCCATCCCCAAACCCTCAATTCTGGCTGGGGCACAACCCCAGAACAGCCACAGCCCTATGGGTGGTACAACCCCAGGACAGCCCACAGCCCCAGACTGCTGCTTATGATAATTTTAAATACTGTAGGAAAAATGTAAGTGATTTGTGAAGGAAAATGTCTTGGATTTTAAACTCCATTTGTAATTTCTACATGAAGCAACAGATGTTGTGAAAGAGTTTTAATGCTAACTTGTTCTTGGTGGAAAATGTTAAACTAGTGTTTTAAAAAATCCAGTAGAATTGGGGCCCAGCTATGCTGTGGAATACAACACGTTTTCCTGTTTCTTTGCCAAATCAGCTGTTGAGGCTTTTGGAATAACAAGGCTGTCAGAATGGGTGAGGCAATGTAACCATTTCCCCACTACTCCACACAAAATGTGGGAGCTGTTTCTCTTTCAGATAAAAAGCCCAAAGCAAGCAAAAGATTCTGGCCACGGGCAGTGGTGCTTTTCCTGCCCAACAGTGCCAGGAGGGAGCTCCAGGGTCACACCCTGAGCCCTTCTTTGCTGTGCAGCAGGACTGTGCCACAGACAAGGCACTGAACCCAGACACTCAGCTAGAAACAAAAGAAATCAGACAAAACTGCACTAGAGCAGTGTGTATGTAGGTAGGAGAGTAAATCCTTGCTGCAAGTCATCCTGAATGGTTTGCATCTCAGAAATCTTGCCCCCTTCTTCCCATCCACCGTCCACGCAAGGGACACCATGACTTGAACAAACCATGATCTCACTGGCCCTCCTACAACAACTGCAGGCTTTGCTGCTGGATCTTAAGATGGAGCTTAGATTCTTTTCAGATTTATAATAGACTCTGGTTACTCTTCTACAGACCCCATTTGTGCCCAGCATTCACAGACCTCATATACATTATACTGGTATATCTTTTGACCACATGGAAAAATACCATAGACAATAGAGTGATAAAAACCAGAAAGCCTTGGGAAAAAAAATGGCAAGTGGAAATATTTCTATTGTCCTTTGGAACATATAGAATTACTGTGGTTTGGTACATTCTACAAGCGCATTATAGAACTATTAGACCTGTTAATACAACATATTGGCATTCTGATTTCCAGTCTCAGGAAGTTACGGTTGCTTTCCTTGCTAAATTCACTCATTCCATTTATCTCTGAGTTCACCTCACTTTTTCACTTGCAGCTTCTTTCATTCTCTTACAATAATCCATCTCCATGCATTCTTTCTCCTAGTTACTCTCCTCCTGCTGTATCTTCACTATCTGACAAATTTATTCAGTTTTCTTTCCTAGTGCAACTGTCGATTTTTAATGCATCTCTCTCTGTTCTGGGTAACAAGTGACCTCTCTCTTCTTTGGTGGTCATACTCCAGGCATCATATTGACATGGAGCATGGGCCTGGAGGGCTTTAGATCTCCATTCCTGGGCCAGGTGGGCACCACACCGGGTTGTGGGGGATAACTGAAAATCAGAGCCCTGTTCAACTGAACATATTGTCTCTTGGTGAACATCTTGGAGCCTACAGGAGAGCAAGAGGCATTCACTCTCTTTGGGAAGTTATAGTCTATTTTCCCACTTTAGGAATACATAAAGAATACTGCTTGGTTTTTTGAAAACTCCTCTTGGGACTTACTTCTCTATTTTTGTTCCATTATAACCAAGCACACTCACAACATAGAACTAACACAGGTTAGGATGTCTTACCCCCAGTAATCCAAGAGGGGAAGCCTTACCCCCAGCTCCCAGGGTGTTAGGCCATGGCCAGGGCACACAGCCCCTTTGTATTTGAGCCCCAGCTCCTGGGCATCTGCTCAGAATGCACCAGCATGGCTGGTGCAGAACTCAGTCACATCAACACCAGCAGCAGAAGAACCATTTGCATGTCAAATTCACAAATTAGACATGTGAACAGATGACAAGCGAACATCTTGATTCACACTGTGTTTCTCCTGCTTGTCAGCTCCTGACAGTCTGGAACAGTCACTCCAAAAAGTGCTAAAAATAACACAGAGCCTGGTCCTGCCTTCAAATAATTTTTTCCCCTCCAATTTTGACGTGATATTCTGCGTGATACTGCTAATAGTGAAGTTAGCATGGTTCAGGAAACCATTGGTACAATTTTAAAATAACACAAGAAATACATATTACACATCATCATCATCATCATCCTGATGATGATGATGATGATGGAATTGGACATGGATACATTGCATTTCAGGGGATTTTTTTCCAAATATATGATTTGATGCATACTGATAAAGAATAAATTGGAGATTAGAGTTGAAAACAGCCTTCAGTCCTGCTAACACTTTTTAATGTCACAGTGAGCAGACCAGGTAAAAGGCAGTTTTGGGTGGACTCTGGGAACCTCCTCTCTGCCACCATGCAGAGTTTGTTGGCATGGTGGAGTTTCAGTCACTGAAAGGCTCTGTGCTCAGTCCTTCATTTCACAAACCAAAATTAGCTGCCTGTCTGGTCTTCTGTGCAGAATTATTACTCCTGCCACGCTAGTCTGGATCCCATTGGATACCCACAAAGTCAAAGAGGACCTTGGTGAGTGTTTCATTCTGGACACAAAAATAATTTCTACCTGTGTAACACGTATACAGACACTGGCTTTGTGTGTTCAGGCCACAACACATCAGCCACTCACAGAATTCCAGAATCAATCAGGTTGGAAAAGACCTCTGAGATCATCGAGGCAAACCAAAAGTAATTTTAGAGAGAAAAAGTTTTGTCTATTTGCAACTCAAAAGTCTAAACAAAACAAACAAACAAACAAACAAACAAAGTAAGCCCTTGGGTGTTGTCAGCAGTGCTATTCGAGGAATGAATGAGTTTTAGCGCTGGCTAGGATACTTCATTTAAACAGAAAAATAACAGGTGAATAAAAACTTCAGAAAAATCTCAATTGTCTCCACCTTGGAAATATCTAAAGACAAAGTTTCTTAGAATCTTCAAATAAAATTGCTCTGAGAGTAACAAAGACTGCTGTGTACCTAGAACACAGGGCAGGTTCTTGGGGAAGCAGTGGAAATAACATCCTGGCCCATAAGCAGGTGGAAGGGCAGAAGGATATACAAACATCCAGGTGAGCCATGCTGTGAGTCCAGACTGGTTTCTCAGGCGAACTCAAGGCAGCATAAAGAGGTATGAAAGTACAAAGACTCAAAGACTAATGCGGGATTTGACCCTTGCCAGGGAGAAGTGAAGAACCACTTCCTCACTCCTAGGGTTAAGGAGAGTTGATGAAAAGTTTCCTGAAGATTCATTCCTGTTTCTCTAGTGCCACATGACAGGCTGCATGAGGGGATCTACACTGGGATACTCCTCATTTTCTCTACAGCCTTTTAAACTTCTCTAAACCATAATGGTTTTCCCATCCCTTCCTCTCCTTGGGTAATAGACTCCTCCTTTTGTCACACAGAAAAGACTCCATTGCTACCCTGTTCCAATCCCCAGCAGTTTCCTGCCATCTGCCTACGGCACAGCCCTCTGCTCGGAGCAGGGAGCCCTGGCAGTTGGGCTCTGTCACCTTCTCCCTCCCTCTCCTTTGCTTCCCAGAAACACGACACAAGCAGTCCCGCGCGCCCACTGTGACACTGGGTATGGCTTGTGGCAAACACTCCATGGTGTCCCTGAGCCCCATGTCAGGCTGTTCTGCGGGAGGAAAACCATTCCCGTCGGCCAACATCACAGTCCAGGGGAGATACACCAAGGAAGCTCTGAAATTACCTGCTGTGAAATAAAATTTCCACTGAATTAAGCCCAATTGATGCTCAGAATTTTTGGTAAGGCTCTAGAGCCTCGATGTTCTGCCACATGACATGAAGCACAAACACATTAGGAAAAATTCAATCAGACAAAACAATGTGTGGTCAAAAACTACAACCACTGAAGCCCAAATCCCTGGTAAGAAATGCAGATTAGTAAATGGCAATGTCCTTTTCCAAAAGTGACAAATCATTATTGAAGTCTGCCTGAGGGAAGCCTGAACTGATCTTATTGTTCAAGTGAATAAACACGAGGCAGATGAACAACGTCTCCTAAACAACATTAATTTTGAAGGCTGATTGTAATTGCAACTAGGGGATGGGGTTATCCCAATGCCAGTTGTGCGCTGTCAGCTTCTGAGTGTAATTAGCATGTAATTAGTGTTTCTATGTGTAAAATTCTTGTCAAAACAGACTTCTAGTTCTTGAAAGAAAATAAGACATAAATACAATGTCATTGTGAGTTTAAATTGAATATCTCCATGCAGTGAAATATTGTCTAAAATACCACATTTCATACAATGTGTTAGGACACATCCTGCTTTCCACCTGCTGTAGCAATTTTATTTAGAGTTATGTGTAGCTCACATATTCTATCAGCAAAAGGGCACTGGTCTGTAATTCTGAGGCTATTGAATATTTCAAGTCCTGCCTAGTTAATCAAAAGCAGAATAATACTTACAAATTTCCAAGTGTTATTAAGGATTTACGAAATAATGTAACAGAAATAATAATTAAATAACATCAACTAAGTAGGCTGTAGAAGAATTTCTATTTATGATGAACTGTTCATTAATACAGTAATTAATAACAAAGAAATACAGTAACACACCTGTAAATCCTCATTTTATGGCTTCAAAGTATACAATGAATGAAAAAGCAAGAGATTAATTCAGTATGAACTGCACAACCACCAAAGATTGAAAGCTACTGTGGAAGTTGACTTTATAGCTACTATCAAATTTGATTTCATGTGTATTGCTTCGGCAGCATCATAGACGGAATACAATGCAAAATTCACATAGTGCCTTTTTTGTTTACTTATGATAACGATAATATATACTAATGGCATACATACAAAAGGGAAAGGTATCAAGAGACTTTAATCTGAATTTAGTGCTTTACTTCTCCTGTTATTCCTGCATCTTTATGCTGCAGGTTTATGTTGCATTGCTTAAAAAAGTACACAAGATACCGTGGATTTAGAGAGAACTGGTGACTCCTGAATGCCAACTTAATAGGTGCATTTTGCAGAAGAAAATCCCCCGATACTTCCAACAATAATAAGCAAATCTCATCATTGAAACCACCATGGCTGAAACACTGTATTTGTAAATTGTGAGTTTTAGACCATAATTCTTTTCATGCTGAATGAAGAGATTGAAGTAGAGCGATTTGTTCTGCTCTCTGGAGAATATGGGTACACGATGTGTTCGCACCACAGCTCCAGTACCTCCTGTTGGCATCTCAGTGCACACCCCAAACTGGCCAGGCTGACACACGTGGGCCCAAAAGGCTAATGGGGATGGTGACCTGCTAAGCATGACTTGGGAAAAGATTAATGTAGCTTTTGGTTATCCATATGAGATTAAAAACTGAAGAGGATAAAGCCTCTATACTGATCTTTGCTAAATAACTACACAGAATGAAAATATCCCAACTGAGCTACTCATCTTTGTTGTTTTTAAAATTATAAACAGTTTAGAAACATCTTCTAGAAAAAGAGATAGCATGAAATATTTTTGATACCTTGGACAATGCAATCAACTAAACAAGGATGAACATCACCAGCCAATAAACAAATTAAACCTACTCTCTATTGCTCCAATTCACCATTTATTTCTAAAAAAGGATCATCATAAATCAAAAGAGAATGTAACAGGCAGCAGAAAAAGCAGTCTCAGAAGACCTGAATCTTACATCACGCCCTGCCACTTCTTTCCTGCAAATGTAACTCTTCCTCTCTTTATTTATTCCTCTGCACACTGGGAATGATACCACTCAGCCCTTTCTTTCTGTTAAAGAGAGAGAAGCACCCCAAACACTGCAGGTGACACGCAGTTTGGGCGCACACAGACTCACTCACTCCGGCCCATGCCCGGGGGGAGCGGGCACAGATCCTGTCACACGTGGCATTTCCAGCCCCACTGCTTGGAATCTCCTGTGGTTTCTTTCCTGACATCATTTTTCTAAAGGAAATAAGTTCCCTTTTCAACAGAGATACATTTCTAACAAAGGAAATCGCAATGTCAAACTTTTCCTGAGCAGACAGGAACACAGTGGCACATGTTCAGCCACAAAGGTGTTCCTGGGGCGTCCCAGCCCTGCTCGGGGAGAGGCTGAATTCCCACTGGGGCCACGGAAAGGGGCACTGCATCTTCAGAGGAAACAGATTTGCTTCAGAAAGGGGCAAGAAGTTGAAGAAACATCTGTAGAGACTGATAATAGATTCGCTTCCTGAAATTCTTCTAAAACTACTGCTGTGAAAAGCAGGAAATACAGGGAAGAGAGGGGAAAAAGTTACAGACGAGGAAAGAAGCCTTTCTCACCCTCAAAACTGTCTGGAATGCTGAACGGTGCTGGAGATGAGACTGGAGGTGTCATTAGTGGGATCTCTGTATCCTGAGAATACAGACAAGGAGCCAGCTGTGTGACTACTGTCATCTGCCAGCTTTTTGCCTTGACTTTGGGGTACCAAGAGGAGTGGGGATGACACACTGCCCCTCCTCTCCGAGCAGAAGCCTTCCCATGACAACCATCTTCCCAGCACCAGAAAACTGGTCTGGAGCAGGAATGGAGCAAACTCCTAACAAGGCGCACACGCTGCAGGCCACTGTAACCAAAACTGGCACTCGACAAAGAACATTTACTTACAAAGAATGCCAACTTTCCAAAACAATACTGGAACTGAGGAGATGAGGACCTGTTGAATAAGTCATTTCATCCCTAAATATAGTATTTCAGAATATTAGATGACAAGAGTGTATATAGATGCACTGTTTTCTCCTCTCTGTATAGGTACTTCTATAAATCTTACACAAACATAGCAGATGCTCTCTAGAATCTGGTCTTTAAAATAAAAATTCAACACATTCCTCTCAAGATTAGTTGCAAATCTTTGTGATTTGCTTTGGAAGCCAAACTTGGCCAAGAGTTGCTTCTTGCTTCTGCCTTTTTTTAAGGAAATGCAAATCTTCTATTTATAACTGCTGTAGCACAAACCAGACTTTATCCCATGCTGACAGACAAATCTGAGTTAAAAAGGGATCCCAATTAGACTTCCCAATAAAGCCTCCAAAGAGGCCATTTGACTTTTCCTCTCTCCTGTGTTTTACAAAACTTCTCCAGCTCCTAGGTCTGCTCTGCTCCTCAGAATCCTTTCACTGCATGCTGTAAATAACCCCCAGTGTTTCCCAGTCCAGGCAGTCCCTTTGCTAGAGGGCCATGATGCAAGTGAAGCACACCTTGTTCCACCTTCCCTGCTGCTGCTCCACAGCTCCACTGCTCCCAGAACAGCTGCAGTGGAGCTGGAATCCCCATCTCCACTGAAATGAGGCAACTAGTTTTACCGGTGAAATTATAAAGGTGCACCAGAACATCCTTGTAAAAAAACAATCATTCTTTCTGTTCTAGGATAAACATATCTGGTTTACTCTTCTGTCCTTTATATGGAGATACTGAATAAACCCCACCCAGCAAACCTGATTGTGTTGCCTGCAGGTGGTTGATAGCTCAGTCTGCCTTAATGGTCGTGAGCCATACTGACTTTTAACTCAAGAGCACTGCAATAAATGCCAAGGAGAACAATAAAAATATGTGAGATCTTTCTCTATATTTCTAAACAGAGGAAATGGATTAAATATACTTGAGCCAAGCAGAGATCTATTTATTTATTTACTCCCTGTAAATAAATACACACTAATTGTCTGTGTGTTTCCCCTAGTCTCTCTGGAGCTTTAGCAATACCATTCAGAAAGAACAAAACATCCACCTAAGTTGCCAAAGTTGGCTGCAACAAAGATACATCTTCCTCCCTCCAAAAAAAAAAAAATGAGATTTTCTCCAAACCACGTAAAGTTTTGTGAGAATAAATGATTTTCTAGTTCTCTCTCACTCAGAGAAGTATATTCCTGGTGAGGAATCTTGCACTGGTGAGGCTGAGGGGCCACACACCAGCCTCTGTCAGTGCCACTGCTCTGCTCCTCTATGGGCCCAGGCCCTAGAACTGCACACTAAGGATGCAAAACTAATAAGATCTTCTGCAGTAGGACAAAATTCCTACATGGAACTGCAGCCAGAAAGGAAACAGAAGTCCATATTGCATATCAAGCAGAGAGACTATAGCAAGGAAAACAATTAGTAACTACTATGCAAATTCTGAATTGGCTTTTCTATTCGGCCATTTTTTTGGCACCCATGAAATTGGCTTTTGTTCACACTAATATTTGGGAAAGAGGTTTTATTTATGCAAATAGATGCATTTCTAAAAAAAATTCAAAATTACATGTAAATGAGCGTATTTGTGCATCAGTTAGTGAATTTGAGTTTTCTTTGCTGCAAACACACATCCATTTCAGATGGCTGTCAAGGGCTAGTGAGAGGGACAGAGGAAACATAAATGAATCCCTTTTCCTGAGCACTTGACAGACACCAAAAAGCCCATTGTGAAAGAGACAGGGAGTTCTACAGATGGATAAGGACAGCAGCACAAAGCAGCACAGTCTACAGAACTGTAATTCTTGGTCAACCTGTAAAGTCTTCTGAGACAGAAAAGAACAACTGGTATTCCAAAAAATCCAAGTTTATTCTTTCTGTGTTCTGTGGGCATGCTGAAAATATCTCACTGCAAAGGGCAGCAGAGATGGAGCTAGACAAATACTTCAAAAGTGACAGTCGGGAGGAAAGATTGCCGGTGAGACCAATCCCGTGATCCTCTTCCATCAATCAGAAGAAGACACAACAGGCAAATAGATTGAGGTGTAGCTGAGAATAAACTCACTAATTTAATTTCACTTTTTTCCTGAAGAGAGGAATATGCTGCCCCCATTGGCCCACTGGATCACAAAGGATTGCATGCACCTCTGAGGGCAGACAAGGGGAAGCTGGTCATGCCCTTCCTGTTTTCAGAGGTCAAGGGCAGGTTCAGAGGGTGCCTTACCACCCCTGCACTGCCATCTGCACACAGACTGGCCAACTGGTTTGGTGACCAGTGATGTCCCAGCTGCCCTCCTTCCACAGCAGGCCTGTAATGGGGCTGTCAGCTAGGCCGAGCTAAGGACTGCTCCAGCACAGCCAAGATGTCCCATGCACCAGCACACAGCCAAGCTGACAGATTAGGTGCAATAGGTAATTGCCTCCTGGGTGCTATCACTCAAAAGCAACTTTTAAGAGTGAGTTACTCACTTCATATATTCTTTCCCATGGGTTAATTGCCCCAGTGAAGCCTTTGCATACACGTTCTGTATGTGCAGAAGTACCAGTGCAATCTTTGCTCACAGTGAGTGACCTGGTGGTTGAACTGCAGGGCTGGTAACAGGTGACAATCCCAGCCATGGGTGTGCAGTGGTTATTCCACAAACATCAAATAATGGAATATGCAAATCTGTATCTTTTGGGCCTCATTTACATTACTCCTGCATATTGATAAGTCTTATAAAAACCTAACAACCTATCTTCTAAAATGAAACATGACAAGATATCCATTCCATTCTGTTAGTACATCCCTTTATTCAGGGTTAGGAAAGGCAGATTCTTTCTTCCACCTGAATGGCTTCATCACAGATGTTTGTCTTTGTCAGTGAACTAAAATTTGTCTCACAGACTCGGTCACCAAAACCAATTGCAATCCTCTCCGCAAACGGTTTCCACGTGGTTAGTAAGTATCTGAAACACATCTGATAACGGATAAAGCACATGAATTGCTATTGCTCAGCCTATTGTGCCTGGCCAGCCCAGGTGCTGGGGTGCCCGATCCCAGCCTGTCTCCATGGCTGTCTCCACGCTGACAGCTGGCCGTCCCTGCGCGGGCATGGTGCCCACTCACATCAGGGAGTGTCTGCCATGGAAACAACAGGCCGGGACTCTGCCTGGCACGGGATCGGAATTAAGCACTGCTGCATAGGAAGTATGACACAGGGAGAGAGAGAGAAGGACAGCCGACAGGAATCAATGATGTCCTATGGATTGGATCATTTCTGGAATCACTATCAGTGTGATTTTGGGATGACTGTGGCTTCAGGAGGAAGGATGGAAACACACTTCATTCATTTCCTACCTACAAGGAACAGCAGATTAGGGATTAGACATGTGGAAGCATTTATTTATTTAGATAAAATGCTCTTAATTTTACAGTTGCTTGCTTCCGTTCACTGCAATTAGACCAAAGTAGCTGATCTGTGTTTCAGCAAATATTCAGGTATTCCTTCAGTATTTCACCCGCTGTCTGGGGAAGTTTTTGCCCCCTAAAAAGTCCCACATTTCTTTAGTCAGAAATATAAAACACACAGTGGGTATTTGTGTAAAATTTGAAACTGTTCAGGCAACAATATTTTCATCTGATCTTAATAGTGCTGTTTATGCAGCATATATAATTAAAAGCATTTTCAGTATCAGCTTAATTAATCTCAGAATTCAGTATTCAGAGAGCAGAGGAAATATGCTTTTGCTACTCATTATATATCATGCAATTATGTGATGAAGACATCCAATCATAATTACGTGCCACAATAACAGTTCTGTGTCAGACAAGTTCCATGATCTAGAGGAAATAAAAAGGCATGCCTTTAACAGTTTGCCGCTGGGCCTAAATGGGCCATTTCAGAGGGACTTTAAATGCTGCTGAAACCCAAGGATAAAGCAGGCTGGGGGTGAGAGAATCTTGCCTCCAGGAGAAAACACAACCCCCTTCCCACTGGCATCATTCCCAGGTGAGGGTGCATCAGGCCAGCCCAGCCTCGGACAGGCTGGGCCCAGGGGCTGCTCACAGCTGTCGTCCCTGGCTCTGTCAGTGCACACACAGCACAGCCTCGGGCTCCCCATGAGGAGGCTCGGGGGCCAAAAAAGTCTCAGCTCTTCCTCCTGTTCTCTCATGGGACAAATGTGCTAACAAATGAAATACAGTAGCTAAATGTGTCCTGTCCATACATTTAAGGTGCAGATCTGCATTCTATTTCACCTTTATTACTGGGACTGTACCTGGGTATGGGAAACATCATCCCATGTTCTTTCTGTATCAGCTGGAACCAGTTCCCAGAGCAGTGAGGGGAATGAATCCCACCTGGGAGGGGAGTGCAGCCTTCCCAACCATACCATCTTGGTTCAGGTTCTGCAGAGCACCACTAAACTTTAGACCCTTTCGAACATCCAAAATAACACCGTTTCCTGAGATGCTTCTCATTACGTACACAGAGGACCAACACGACTGATGAAAACACAAAAGCCCCATCACAAGTGTCTTTGTTAGGAATGCTGAAAGCTCCTTCTAACTACAAGTTACTATTTCTTTAAAAAAACAGTATTAAGAACTGAGATAGCTCAACTTTGATGTCAATATTTATTCACCTGACAGTAACACTCGTGAAAGGTTTTCAGTGTAATTCACCCCTGCTCCAGTATTTAAACTACTTAAAGCCCAAAGCAAGGCACATTCCAGAAGGCCAAGCCACACACTAGACAGGCTGTTAAGAGGCCTGCATGGCTCAGGAGAGCACAGGATTTCTCCTCCCTGGGCCTCACCTGTGACAGAACATGGACTGCCCTGGAGCGCAATGGTTCTTCAGGGCATCTCCAGCACCTCTGAGGAGAAGGGGCTGGTGTACAGAGACTCCTGGAATGCCTCACACCCTGCACATTTGGCAGCACACTTTACACAAAGCGCACAAAGACATCTGAAATGCGGCAGGAAACAAATTCAAAGAGTATGGAAATAGAATCAAGAAAAAAAACCCTAAAACCCACAACTACACCACCGCTGTTAACTGGAAGAGCTATAGGTAAGGCTGTACACATTAAGGAAGAAAACCTTTACCCCAAGAATAGGTAGCAAGTGTGATTACCAGGAAGCCATTCAGAACTGGTCATAAAATATCATAGAATGGCTCATTGGTTAAGTTATCCTCTAGCTTGTAGTACGTGATCATTCCAAACCAGAAATCCCTAAATATTTAAGGACCCCATCCTCAAAACCTATTTTAATTGAAATACTTGAAAGCAGTAAGAATTGTACATAAAAAGGGAAGGTGTTAACAGATTTTGACAACCATACCCTAATTAGTTATTTTAACAGCTGCAGTGCACTAATGTACTGCAGCACGTTTTGTGAATAAAAAGGCTTCAGAGTCTAAAACATGCTGCAGTTTTCGGTATGTTATCTGTATCTAAAAGGTGAGAAAGGGCTGCTGCCAGCTCATTACCCAGACATCACACTGTGCAAGCAACACACAGTGAAGACACTTGTGTGTTTTGCTGTATTTATGCACATAGGAAAATCTTGAACACAGGTTACTAATAAAACATGAATTCCTGCAATTATTCCCACACAATTATTTATCTGTTTCTCTTCTGCTAATCACCGTGTGACACCCAGCAGCACATACTGCAGAGAAAATCAACCTGATTGGCCTGATCCCCAAATCAGAACTGAACAGAAGCCACTTGCCAGGCTAAGCAATTAAATCTGTCTAATTTTAAGCGTATGTATTTGAGCCACATGCTCTCCAAGGCTCCTCAGAAATTCTGAGGCAAAATTGGGATGGTAAATTAAATCTTTGAAACCTACCTGGCTTCAACAGCCAGGGAATCCATACAGGACTCTGCACGAGCTCAACTCTACCACCAAGGAGCTTGGTGTTGCTACAGGCTGTAAAAACTGTGATTATAAAACCAGGAAAAATGCAAGAGTAATAAGGATGTAAAAAAAGACAGGAAATCTTATAGTCCTGATATATGTCAACAACTCATCACCTGAAATACCAGGTGAACTAATTGCTTCAGCTTAAACCCTGGTTCAGAATACATAGTATAGTAAAGACCACAGAAAAAAATGCAGCCAAAAAAGTACTAATAGCTCTTGGAAAAGGGAAGCAGGTGGGTCCTGGACAGCAGTGAAAGATGGCACACTGCATACTGAGGACTGGAAAAACTTCCCCAAATGAGGTACTGTCACCTGGGGTATTTCTCACTGTACTATGCCAGTGAGCTGAAGAACTATTCAAATGTAAAAAGAAAGATTGGTTGTGTAGTGAAATTATAACCAGAATTATAATGGCTTACACAAGCTAACAGTTGGACCAGTCAGTAACCAACACACTGCAGAGCACCCCAGGCTGTAACTCAGGTGCACAGCTCTATCAACCATCAGCATTTTGATTCTTCTTTCCTGGAGATGCAGCAGGCACCTGTCTAAGACCCTGTCTCTCCAACCAGTGCAAATACTGGTGATAATGGACCACAGACACTCCAGAATGGCAGCTCCCTTTCTCTCTAATACTATTGTCCCAAATACCCCATCCCTTTCTCCTCATTGTTCTGCAGTTATAGCCCATCCTTATAATTTCAGTATAATTCCCTCAGCAAAGGAGCAGGACGTGCCATTCCTGAGAAGCTGGCAGTAAACCCAGCAGAATCCATCCTTCCTTGAAAAGCCACAGTGTGACTGTGACTTTTGCTAAAAAGAAGCCATTAGGAAAGCAATAATCATTGGATTTTATGAATTCACACAGAGATAAAACCTCTCCAGTTTCTCTCCCCTTGTGGTTTTTATGCCACTCAAACCCAGGTACTGTAAAGGCCTGAATGTGGGGAGCAGGTCATTAATGCTCAGCTCCCTGTTGCTAAACAGCCTCTTAATGTACCCCCACATTTCTTACACTGTTGCATGAGAACAGCGTGCATACAGTATGTTAGATAAATAAAATTAATTAACCTTGACCTTGGGATTCTTCACTCCCTATGCATAGCATGTGGGAAAACAGTTCCCCAGAAGCTCCCTAACCCATTTTTACATCCACTCAGAGCCTGTGGCTATGCTAAGTTACAGGTTCCTTTAGCCCCAGGTTGTTATACCACCTCAATATAAAAATAGCCTTCTGCTGAAATAAATAATATTATTTTTCACTGCAGAGAAAGCACAGAAAGCATCAGTGTCCCCAGGCAGTCTCCAGGGTGCTAAATGAGCTATTTCAGCTCGGTACGGCATGTACCGTGTGAGCACACTCAGTACTCCCACACCGAGTGCTGTCTGATACATCCACGCTGGAGACATTTCTCCACTCACCAGGAGCTCTTGCCCTTCTTACTAGGAAATGCCAGGAGTCAGCTAACCACTACTGGTTTCATACAGGTTTTTGCCCTTTCTGTGCACAAATAGGAAGACTCCCACCCTTCCCCACAAAAATGCATGCACATCCACACTGATTACCTGCGACCTGTAAACCCCCCCTGTTTGCAGGGAGTTGCAAATGACACCAAATGCCTCCTATTCTTCAGATCCATAGGGGCACCTTTTATCTGTTGGGTGAGGTATTCCTGTGAGGAGTGCTGCCCTATCCTTACCTGGTCTTTCCCTAAGTGTGAAAGGAGACACTGGCATTCCAAAGCACAGGAAACACAACACATAGATGTGTCCTTACAAAGTGAGTAGCTGCCTCACAGGTCGCTGGTTTGCTTGAACATGCATTACAATACAAATTTTTCCTCTATAATTTCTTAAGTCAAAACAGAAACAGGTTATCCTTCCAAGACTTCCCTGCTGTCACTAAATCTATTGCATATCTTGGAGTGGGAGCAGCATGGGGGGGAAGATGACGCAATGCTGCTTGAGAAGAGCTCCACTCGTGTGGCAGGAGAAGGAGGTGAGAAAGAAGCCAAGCACCAAAACCTCCTGGGAATGCCAAAACCAGCCTGCAGCAAACACTTTCTTTTTTTTTTTTGCTCAAGGATTCACTATACTTACTGGAATTTAGGCTACCCAAATTTGCATCCACCCAAGAAAGTCCTGAGAACGGATATAAAAATACCAGTGGCAGTGAGGGCACAGCTTTTTCAGACAATGAACAACTGTTCTCAAGGAACATCCATGACAACTACAATCCCTAAGGAAACAAAAGGGGAAAAAAAAAGGGGCCTTCCAGAAGTTTCTGTTTCTCCCTGAATTTTCTACATTGATTGTCATTAAAAATTTACTCTGGCACACACTGAGACAACAATAAGAGAAAATTATTGTATTTGGAGAGGACGTAACATGGAAACCTACAAAATCACTAATTAAAATAAGAAATAGCTGCCTCACTAAGCAAATGGCAATCTGTGGAGCCTCTGCTCATCTCCCACAAATCTAAACAACAATAAATTAAAACTGATCAGTCAGCAGCAACAGGAAGCTTTCTATATTGGACATGGACACCAAAGGGCCGTTTAAGGAAAGGGTATGTGGTGTCAGACAGCTCAGTCAGCTACTAATTTTTAGATTATTGATTTTCTAGGTCTCATTCATGAGGATTTCATCTAATGTCTTACTAAACCAAAAAGTCTGAATTCAGACACTTTTGTAGAAAATGTGTATAAACTTGGGTGAGTGACCCTTATGAAAGTGTGCCTTTTGAAGAGCTGTAATACAGGAAGCACTTCCTGAGCAGGCCAATGCAGTTCAAGTGTAATGCTAGAGGCATTATTCCAAGTTTTTACCAAAACATCCTGGATCAATGCAGACATAGAAAATGAAAAACCTCTATCAGGAAGGCCTGATGGCGGTCACATCCCCTGGGCTTTTGAGTTATTTACCACAGTTATCTTCTGTTCCATGAAAACTTTCAGATCCCACAACAGCTATAACACTTTCTATTGAGTTTCAGATGTGAATGTTCTGATTTTAAAACAAACAAAAAATAGGCATAATTAGATGTAAGACACAGTATTCTCTAAAATCCTTTAACTGATCTTAATTGAGGTGCAATTTCACCTTTCTTTCAGTTAGACGACTAGTACTGATGTCAGGTTTATACTTGAGAGGGCAGGTCCAGGGTAACTGCAACATTCACATTTCCTTCCTTGGACACCAACCTCCCATTACATCTGTTCTTTACTAAAAATGCACCATAGAAAATCTCAGGAGAATAAAGCCCAATGATCAGTTACTTATTTTTCACATGGAAGAAGTCGAAGTGTTGCCAGCCCAAGTGTGTTGATTTGCAGGAGCTGGGAATTAAAAATAGTGATATAGAAAGTGAATGCTTTTTGTCCCCTTTATGCTTAATTTCTCTTCTCTGAATGTACTTTGCACATTGTTAGATAGGTATAATATGTGTGGGAGGGATTGTTGAGGTTGCCATGGTTTCTCGTTTTAAATGAGCTTTGAGACTTTATAATCTAACCAAATACATTAATAATTACTACATCCTTTTTTTCTTCCCTCCTCCCTCTCTCCAGAGCACTCAAAAAATTACTGGTGGTAAAAATAAAACTGGTGATTTGAAAGACAATAAAACATCAAAGTAGAAGCCCACCCTCAAGGAGTCAGCAAACAAAGGCTTAGGGAAGTAACAGGAGAAAATTACCACCATGAGTCAGGGATCTGTTCCACTGTTCCGTGTCATTGTGTCTCTCCCAACATCTGAAGTCAGCATGGTGTTTTGTTCAATTGGGTGCAAAATTCCCAATAAACCAAGTTCTATCTGTCATCAGAAGCTGGTGAACCACTGCTGACTGGCTGTACCAACTCTGGTGCTGTTTGCTAACTCTGCCCTATGAGTAAGGAGAGACTGAAATGCTCAGAGGTTCAAGGGCAGATACTCCCCCAAACACACAATTCCAGTGCTTACAGCCCGGATTTGGCAAAGCAGGGGAGCAACTGTCTGCCTTTAAACCCAAGAATCTGAATGGGACAACTCATGCACTTATAGGCAGGGCCTTTTTTGACTAATTCGTTGACTCAAAGCAAACAAGACTGAAGAGGCAGAAGCACTACTCATTTAAGGAACAAACAAACAAACAAATCTATTTCCTCACTGAAGTGTTTTGCTTTTACACTACTGGATCAAGTAAACAGAGATAAGTAAGATTAAATAAAACACTGTCTGCCAAGTGCACAGCCAAAGAGAAAAGTGCTTAATGCTTAAGCAGCCATGCTTTTGGCATGAGAGCTGTTTGTGGGCTGAAGCCATTTCCTGTCACATCACTTTTGATGCCTCCACATACTGATGAAATAGGTCAAGGTGTAGAAGGAATTTGGGCCCCCTTAGGGTCTGGGAATAAACCCTTGTCCCAAACAAGTTAGCAAAGGTGGATTTGCTACTTGCTGCCACTGCACCTTATCTCATACAGTGATGAGGAACAAAAATCCTTCCCTTCAACTGGAGGGCAGATCAGATCAAAGTACCCCATTTTTATACAGAATGTAATTTTAGCCTGCAAGCAACCAGCTGATTGAACCTGCAGTGCTTCCACAGCTCACAGCCAAGCAGTTGTGCCAGTGAGCCACTACAAGGACAGCAGATGCAACTTTGAGGGCTCCCTGTGGAAATCCCAACACATGCTGTTCTAATACCCTGCAAGGCACTTGTGTGCATAACCATCTCACTTCAGAGATGGCGGGACACATAAAGACAGTAAAGCACAGATGAAGTAAGAGACTCACTTAATGCTACATGGAAAATCTGTGCCAGAGCAGGGCACCAGACCAGCTCCCAAACTCTGGAGACTTCTCAGTCATGGTACTCCATCTACAGACCACTCCTCTCTGTGGGGACAAAAAAGGGCACCAACGCTACCACTGGCTAGGGCAGAGAACTGAAACCCTGCCGTAATGGTAGAGATGAGAGGAGCCCTAGCACAGAAGGGCAATTTGGCAGAAATTTGAAGTTAAAAAATAAAGTACTTCTGCAGTATGAATCATCATGAACTTCAACATTGTGAACTAAACTTTTAGTGCCAGCTTCCTGCATGAAGTGTCTGAGGACTCAGACAGACCAGCAGTGCTTTCTTCCTCATAAACTCTTACAGAATGAAAGAAAATTGCAATCTGAAAATTTCCATCCCACGTTGTACCATGAATCAGAAATTGCTGATTTCTCTTGGAAAGGTCATTACCATTTCACTCAGGAGTTTCCAGGGAAGCAGCTCCTCTGGGCAGAGCTTTGCTAGAACATGGTGTCCCATCCCCACACCACCATCTGCCCACTGAAATCTCTGTGATTCCAAGGAGGAGCAGACTCTCCCTGGGTTTTGTGCAGGTCACACCAGAGCCTGCCTGATCTACAGCACAGCCTTTACCCAGCATGGCCGGGAAAACCAGTACCATGTACTGAACAGGTTATTGAGAGGTTCTCACAGCCTCCCTTTCAGCATTTGCTTATATCCTTAACAAACCATAATCACCCCACAGTACCATTCCTGTTATATGGATTTACAATCGATAATACTAAAAAAATATTTGTGTGTTTGGTTTTGGTTTTTTAAAAACAATGTATCCACATACATAGACTCGAACATTAAGGAAAAATCAACATTGTCGGAGGTGATTCTTTAGACAAATGGTCAATGCAAAAAAGGAAAAATTGAGATGAGCAAAAAAAAAGTTAGAGTTGTTATATTGCATATGTTTCCCAACACGATTTTGTATGTCATCTGTGATTTTTTTTAAAAAATTAAATCTTGTGCTTTATTTTATGAAAAGTACTTTACAATCCATGAGACCAACAGACCAGCAGAGAAGGTGCTTCTTCACAGCCTCTGTAGGTAACAGATTGTGGCATCTTCTGCAGCCAGTGGTGGCACAAAGTGAAATTCTTCCTTCACAAACTCTTACAAAATCTCCTGTGCCAAGTCTACCACACAACTATTTGTTCTGCTCCTTTCTCAGTTACACACAAGAAGGAGCCCGCACAGGGGATCTGAACAGCAGTGGGCCCAGGATCCACTTCGGTAAGTCAACTTTTAGCTATTCTTCATGCTGCATAGCTGTAATAGCTTTTTCATTTGGTATTGCTTCATTAAAGGTCATTTTTGTGTGACATTTACATAACTAGCTCTCTAATTATACTGCTCACCATATGAGAAGCTTTTTCAGGAACAGTTCATTCTCCCTTGCAAGAAGAAAAAATTTAATTACAGAGTGGAAGCTTTAAATGATGGTTACATAAAAAATACTTCTGTGAATCCATTTTAGTTTAGCCTTGAATTCTGAAAGGTCAGGCTCTTATAAGGTCTGTAGTTTGAAAGAGATCATGTCTTAATTATAGACCATCATTACATACTTCACATTTGTGTTAGTGGACATTGTTCATTGTCCTTTGTCACAAATGTTGAGTTTTGAAAACAACTACAGATTACCAGTCAGAGTAACACAACCTCCACCCCTCAGGGCTGGACTCTGAACCCGGACATTTTCAGCAGTCAAATTAAAGCTGAAACAAAGTCTGGAAGTAAACACTCTGGAAAAGAGCTAATTAATAAGAGGTTGACAGTGGCTGCAAGCACCTGTATGGTCATGCTGTTGTTCCTGAGCGGAATACATTTGGATTTGTCTATAGTGAGATACAAAACCGTATTTTTAAATTTGCTTCCTTAAAGCTGGTATGAGTCTGTTCAACTTCCCTGCCATGGCAGAGACAGGGTTCCTGTTAACAACTCAGGACACCATCCAACAGGATCCTACACCCTCCCCTCACACATCCAGAACACAGGCTTCAAGTCTGTAACTGGGGAAGCCAATTTTTATGTTGCACTCATTCACAATTTAATTTTTCACTCATAAAAGTATTAGAAAACTTTCTAATCTCCTCTGTCACTTTCTTAGAGCCCAAACTAAATTGCAATTGACCCTTCCACCAGCCAAACCCACCTCAACTTTAAGGATTTCCTCTTCATCTCCACAGGGCACTTAGGCCTTTCAAAAACCTTATGTTAGCAAAGGAAATGTCCCAGGCTTTGCCTTACTGTCATCCATATGCTGCTAAAAATAACATGACTCTTCATCTTTCCAAGGCTCCTGCAAAATCTTTAATTTTTTCTACTATATGCCTTTTATGTTCCTTTAGCTTCTCTAATTTTAATGCAGTACCCAGTCAATATTGGAAGGCAGGGGTTTTTGCCCTTCCTTCACATAGTTAGGATATTAAGTACATGAAGTCCAGAAATTCAACCCACAAAGAAGATGCAACAGTCTTTCTCACCTGAATCACAAGCTGTTTGGAATACAGTCCGCAGAAAATAGGTTAATCAACTGATAACACATACTTACTCAGGGAGAAAATTCTCATGTGTTCATTAAATGAAACTCCCTGTAAGTTCAATTTCTCCCACACAAGGTCAGAAATTGCTCTTACCTCCAAATCTGGAGGAGGGCTGGATACCATGGGCCTTCTGAGTGGCAGGTGAACCTGCAAAACACAGAAAAGCAGCTGTAAGCAGGTAAATAAGACTGTTCAAGGCCAGACTGAGGACATTCAGGAAGCAGGAGGGCTATGGCAGAGGTGGTCACTGCATTTCCAAAGGTAATGCTAAACCAGTTTGTGTTATTTTTTGTTCCTGCTCAGTATCTGTGAGCTTTGGGCCTGTGTGGCCTTCAGGAACTCTGCCAGAATGACGTGTCTGGAACCCTTTACAGCTAGGAAGGCAACCTGGCCCACAAGCTTTCTGCTTTTCCTGCTTCACAGTGATTTCGGTTCCTCCATGTTTTAACCCCCCAAAACAATTTTGTATTCAATCAATCCATACACCATTTGGAGCACCCAATGGCATTAGAAGCAAAAAAGTTATTCTGCAAAGGTGATAAAATACGGGTTGAGAGCTCAACATGTGTTTTCTGCTCAGTGTCTCCTAGTTTACTTTCATTTTTGTATTGTACTTTTATATTTTTACATCATCATCCAGAAACGCAAAGTGTGGACTAATAAAATACTCTGATTGTGCAATGGCACCTCTGAAGAATCATTTAAGCTATACAGCAAGGCAAAGATAAGCAATTTCTACCTTTCACTTCTTTTTCCGCTACAAACTCACCTAAGCCTTTCTTTCTTTTCTTATATATTTAATTGAAATGTGAATAATTTCCTACCAACTTTTGCTGACTCGGCCTGGCCAAAATCTCTTGAGTGACTCTCCCACTAGCCTGCAGTCTGACTGGGATCTCACTCAAGTGCTGAGCAACCAGGGGAGGAATGGTCTGGGAGTGTCTAACTGAGAGCCTTCTCCTCCTCCAGATGTGCAAAACAGCAGCTGAGCTACTCACAAGCCATTCACTCTCTCACCAGAGACTTAAATACAGATCTCTGAGATCTAATTAATCTTCAAACCACATTGCTTCACAATTTGAAAAGTATTTCCATTTTTAAAATATAAAGACCAGAGCCAAAGTCTCTAAGCTAGAACAACTCTATTAACTCTAGTTCACTTTAGCTTAGATCCTGCCATTATTCTTATTTTTCCAGATGAGAGTTTTGATTTTGAGTTAGGCAGCAGTGGATAATCATACTGTGTTGAAGTGAGAAACTATTGCTTTGTCCTCAGAGGTACAGCAAATGTAGGGCATAGCACTGCTGGGGAAATTGGGAAATCAATTTGGATAGACAGACTGCAGAGAAGGGCACATGGAACCACAGCCACAGTTCCTCAAAAGGTCTGACAAAATGCAATGGGAAAGATGAGCAGCTTTTTCTCTTTGAAAAGAAGTATCTTAACGTTATGCACTATGAGGCTAAATTGATTTTATTACAAAACCAATAGAGCAGTTCATAAACAATTTATACCAAATCCAGGAATCATTTTCCAATGCACATTGCCCTAGTTTTGAGCAACCAGTAACAGCACATCTGCAATCAGCTGTGATTACATTCAGATTTCTGCATTGTATAGTGACATTTATGTTATTTCTTTTTATATCAAATGCCTTTTTTGCTTCAATGTTTGATTGCAAGCCACAATCTACCCAAGGTACCGATCCCTCCTGCAGTACACACTGTTCTCTCGTGCATTTTCAGCCCAGTGGTTCAATACAAACCCTGTGCTATTGTCCAGCAGCTGAGTACACACAGCCCACAGACATTCCCCATGGCTGTGCCTGCTGGAAAAGTCCTCCTGGTGGGTCTGGTGACACCACCTGTGCCAGGGACACCTGCCAGGCTCAGTGTGGGGCCTGGCAAAAGGTCTCTGGAATGGTACCTATGCCAGGTGTCCCACAGAATACCTCCCACAGGGGCTGGGGGGATGACAGGGACTGCAACAGGTTTGTTCAAGGGGAATGAAAGCAGAAATTCCCTGGATTTTTGTCACCAGCCAAGACAAAGCTGGCCAAAGCAAGGAACACTCATACTCCAGTGCACAACCTCACCATGACTGGAGTGAGGAGGTGGAGCGGCTGTTTGTGAGTGTGCACAGAGACACCCACACCCCAGGGAAATGCACAGCACCAGGAACCTGCAGCACCCAACAGGACCCTGCACCTGCAGTGCCCAATAGGACCCTGCACCTGCAGCCCAGTGTCACAAGCTGACATTGCAGTGACAGCTTGAGGCTCAGCTGCAGCTCAGCAGAGAGGGAGGCTCTGGGTGGGAGCTCAGTTGGGCAGGGGGAAGCAATGAATCCTTGAGGAACACCCAGCCCGAGTTGGAAAGAGTTCCCTCATGACACGAAAGCTCTTACCAGGGAACAGGAATAGGCTGGTGAAAGAGCTATTTTTGTGGAGGTTTAGGATGCATCTTCACAGCGTTTGCTTAAAAAAGACTCCCCAGTTTCATGCATAAGATGAAAGAGCTTGTCCACAGGAGCAGAAGTGAAATTATCAATTTGCTGTACACTTTTAAGCACATTTATAAACTGAAATGTCACAATTAAACTCCTCTGTGGCATAAGGAGAAACAGTGGTGGTTTGTTGAGTTTTTTTCTAAAGAGTTAAAAAAGTAGGACATCAATAAAAATAAAATCCATTGCCATTCATAAAAGATAAAATAAAGGTCATGGAAAAGGTTTTAATTCTTCTGGGAAGTAAGAAGTTGGTCCTGTTCTCGGAAAGAAAGATAATCAGTGGCAGACCTGGTCTGTTCGGAATCCTTCTTGCTCAAGAAGTTTTATTTCCCCTTTTTTTCTGCTTACAGTAGGAGTCACTGAAAATTTAGGAAGTATTTCAAATATTTTCCATTTTACTGCAATTCAAAATAGAGGAGTAGAAAATACCTTCACAAAGAGTTTACAGTGGCTGAGAAGTGACAAACAAGCCATATGTACTCACAGGAACAAAAATTGCTTCCTCTCCTATCAAATTTTAATCTAACCCACAACTCTGCTAATTGTAAATTCACATGAATTTTCAGCTTTCTGTGTCTCAAAATCTTGTATGACTTTACACATTCATAGGAAGAGGGCAGGAAATAGGCAAAATACTGCAAAAAATTGGGATGAGACTGATGGTTTTCTTCGTGTTAACCAGGTCGGTTTGAGAAGACCCAGCTTCAAACATATTTCCTGCACTGCTGGGGCACCGCTTAGAAGCTGTAAGGAGAGTTCAGGTTTTGAAAAGAACGTGGCTCTGAGCCTACTAAAGCTATGAAAAATAATCTATTTCAATTTTTGCAGAATTTGACTCAGATCCTTAAAAAAACCATAAAGGTGGAAAAAGGTTCTTTACCTTTCCCCTGGACTTCAGGAAGGAATCTTGGAACCAGAACAGATGAAACTGTATTGTGCTTTATCCCAAGAAGATATGCAATCAGTTAGACACAAATTTTGATTGACAGAGGGAAACAAAAAGATTAAAAAACCAATTAATTTCTTCTCTATTGCTTCAGAATATGTAATAATTTGAATTCAATCAAAGAGTAATATCTTTCATCTGGAAAACATGCCAGGCTAATACTTCAGTGGTTTCTTCTTTAGTTTGCAGATATTCAGTGATTTGTTAAGATCATGATTAGATCATGATACCTGCTAATTCTTTGGGTGGTGATTCATCAAACCTCAGAGTTGCTACTGAAACACATCCTGGCCTACAGAGTGAATGACAGAGTAAGAGGTATTTTCGAGTAACACTAAGTTTGCACTTAATGCAAATATTTAAACTTGTAAATCCTGACAGCTGCCTTACAAACACAGGCTGCCACAAGCCAGGTTGGGTATGCTCGCATTGCTCCTACTTAGGTACGTAGCCTGACTTTAATCACACATTTCCATATAAAGAAATAAAAAATTCTGAGGAGCAGCAGTGCTGATGAGCAGTCAGAAATGAACAGCTCTACCTGAGTCCTGCAGCATGGAGATTGAGAAAAACTGCTCATTAATATAAGGAGAAAACAGCAACACTCATCTGTTTTCACTCACAGCTTACAAAAAGCATTGATCCTAAGTGCACGTTAATGATGTTATCAGCACGTTAGTCAAGCTATCCCTTCAGGACTAGTTAGGGTCTGAAAGGGAAAAAACATAACTGGAAAGTTCTTGTAATTTCACCAAACAAGAGCTGAATACTGAGGGTTAATGGGAAATCATTTACCAACCATGATGCACTATTATTCTCAGGGATAGCACTTTCTAAAATTATGGGTCCTTATGGAAAAGTATTTTCTGTAATAACCAATCAGCTGCTATAGAATATATTTTGTAGCAGCATCCTCCCAAAGGCATTTACCAGGGGAAACATTCCAACTGTCTGTATTACATTTGAAATAATGTTAATACCATTTCCTTGGCAGGGATACAAATGGACATGGGGTGTTTCCTGTGTTCCCCCTGCATTTGTCCCCCTAGAGCTGACACAAATATAGGTCTTGCACCACTTGAACTACTGCTGTTATATTATTTATGTTTTCATGAGTACAGACTCACTGAACAAGAGCAGGGATGTAAAGCATGAGGAGCTGGCTATTTAGTATGCATTAGCCAAGTTTGTATCAACTGAGCTAAGAGAAATCCATAAATACAGAGAGGAACAGCAGGAATTCAGCAACTTTTTGCTGGGTCAAGAAGAAATATTTCCAGAAGTAGCAACACTATCAACATCAGCCAGTGTATTTTAGTCACACTCTCTCATGTGCTTTTCAGTTTGAATTCAATTACTCAACTCAGGGGTCAGTACTGATATCAGTGAAACATCATTTAAATGAGGAGAGAGCTGCCCCATGAAACATGAACCCTTGGATGTGTTTCAGGCTGACACAGACACTCCTCATGCTGAGAGCCACCAGGGCACTACTACATTTGGGGATGTGGCTGCTCACTGACAGGACAGCTCAGTCACAGAGATGGGCGAGTTCCCATATGGGCCAGACTTGTCCATGCTGGGAACAGTCTGGTGCATCAGCTGTGGCTTCTACTGGGACACCTGTGCTTTCATCCATCTTCATTCAAGTGTAACAATAGGTTGTGCTGTAAGGAACTCAATAGTTGAACGGAGAACAGAAGGACATAGAGTTGATGAGAGCCCTTCTCACCCTTCCTTGGTACTACAGCTTACACAAGAGCAAGGCAGGCATCAAGGAAAGGGCAAATTTTCAGAATTACAGCAGATGTTCAGAGACTAAATCTTCTTCAGGAGCCCTTTTGATCGAAATATTGATTCTCTGCACATTCCAAAGAAGTATTTCCTCCTGTCAAGCCCCTTTGGGACTCCCACTTGCAGGAAAAGCACACTGGCCATGAACTTGACAAGCTTTCTGTTATTTCCCCGTCTAACTTATTTCTATCCTATTATCTGCTCTACAGAGCTTTTTCCCACCACAAACACCTCTCCCTCCCAGTGGAAGGACAGGGACACTCATGTTTACTCACAGTCTGAAAACAGGGGGGTTATCACAGCGTAAGAATTGCCAGCACCCAAAATGGATCAGTTCCATTGCTCATTTAAAATAACATTCAGGTGAACTTTCCCTAGTGTGTGAAAATGCCAACCCTGGGCAGCAATGTAGAACAACATGATCAGAATTGTCCCTGTGCATCATACATAACATCCAGAAGTTGTACTGCTCCAGTAACGAGTGGGAGGGGGAGGAGAAACAGCGGCAGCACAAACTTCTTATCAGAACAAATCCTCCTGCAACTAGAGGAAAATTGGAGCTTTGCATTCACACCGGTTTGTGGTGGCTTGAGTGTATCCATGGTAACCCCCATCCTTCAGAAATTCCAGTCTGCATCTACAGGCTACTTCTACATTCCACTAACACACGAACAGAACTGAGAGTACTGGAGTGTCAGCTCCATTAATCTGCTTCTACTTCAGCTGTACAAATGCATTAGGAGGCAGAAAAGCTCCCTCACATCCACCCTTTAACCCAAATTCTTTTTCAACATGCAGCTGGAATACCTGGATTACTCTGGTCTTTGACAACAGTATTTATTGTCCCGCATTAGAAGATGAGTCCCACAGGATCCTGAACAGTTTGAATGCATTGTTGAGCATCATCTACTAATATCTGGCTGATACATAGACTTTTGACTATATCAAAAAGGATGAAAATTAATATATCAATAGCATTTTTAAAAATGCTTGGCAAGAATATGGTATGGAGTATTTTCTCTGGAAATAAGACAGGTTTAATAACTTTTTAAATCCTGATTTAATCGAAGTCTTCTTAAAAGAAAGATTTTTAATGTGGACCTGAAAAAGAAAATAATATTGGCATTTCAGAATTCTCTGTAATAAACAGAAGGCTCCTGCTAATTTACCTTGTGATTCTCAGATAATTTGTATGATTTCTTTCAACAGCATATCAGCGCACAAAAATCAGAGTGCAAACCAATGTCTGAAACAATAACCTGTGGAAATTATGATGCTTAAATCACTCAATGAACAGGGCTGGAGTGGTGTTCCATTGGAACAGAACAGTGTGATTTCATTACAGTGTCATTACAACTTTCAGTAGTTGTGAAGGGAGCAAAGGGAAGGATTTCTGCCTCTGAAGGACCTGACCCCTGCACCGCCCTTTGTCCCCTCACACAGCCAGAGTGTTGGGCCATTGTGGCAACACCAGCGTTCCAGCCCCGCTCCTGCACAGAGACCGTGGGCTGCCCTGTGCAGCACCACTGCCAAACGCCTGCTCACACCCACAGCTTCTGCTGTTTGCTTCACCCTAGAAAAATTCTCCTGATTTTAAACAAGAAAGTAGATTAATTTAGGGTTAAAACCTACAAGCAAAATAACAACCCCAAAAATCAATCCGCAGTGGATAAGGAACTGTTGTTCTTTAAGGAACTCATTTTCTCTCAGCTTTGCTTTCATGCTGCTCTTATAATTCAAATTCAGTGCGGTGCCAGAAAATGGGAGGCATGTCCTTGGAACAACACATGCAAGATGGGACTATTTTTATCAATAAAGCCTTTTCAGTGATATCTTTGGCAAGACTGGGGCAGCAGTGCCCTGGAACCAGGTAAAACCAAGGGAAACCTCCTCTCAATCTCATTTTGGCACCTTTGAAATCTCATTTATGTTGCTTTTTCTGGTGAAAACAGATGGAGTTAATTGCTGCTTTTTTAGTTACTATGTGAGTTAAATTACCTTCAGAAAGAGTCCTGCATGTATGCAGAGAGCTAGCACAAGCTCTCTGCAGAACACAAATGGTAGAACTTGCCAAGCAATATTTGAATATTTTTATATTGTATTTAATTCAAATGCCTAAAACTTGGAAGAAGTGTTTCTCTGGAGGACTTTTGTTCAGTGAAGAACTCAGAGTTTGGCTATTCACACAAATGCCGGTCATTTTCCAAAGCCATCCCTCTCAGCTCTAGAGTCCGACTGCCGCAGCAGTTACGTCTAAAGCAGCTTTCCTGTCTCTTGGGATGCTCCTACACATGTACAGACACTCATAGAATGCAAGATGTGAAGCTTTTTACATTTACATTGTCAAAAGAAAAAAAAAAAAAAAACAGAAAAAAGCTTCCTCTGCTTGGAAGAAGAAAAAAGAAATCTTAGTAACCCTAAAGAAACTGGAGAAGCTCCATTGCCCTCTTCATCCGTCCCCTTGACAAAGACTTGCACAAAAAGACACGAACAGGTGAATATTACTGATTCAGTATAGGGCTTATTTAATATCTCACCTGCAAAGTCATAGCATCTGTGTTTCTTATCAGAAAAGTACTGACTTAGTTTTTCTTTTCTTTCCATCTTTATCAAAATTCTAAATATCACCATTGTGCCCAGAACATTGGGAGAAATCAATCTGATGTCTGGGAAGTCAAGACTTAGGCATGAAAATGCTCTGGTCTTTCGAAGTTGCATTAAAAATAAGAGTAACAGAGAAAGAAAAACTAAGAGAATATGAAAGGAAACAGAATAAAAGAATTCAGAAGATTCAGAAATGTATTTTAATTATAGAGATTCAGCTAAGGCAAAGGCAGGGCAGACTCAGGAGATTTCAATGAAAACCTGACAGGTTTTCAGGTTGCTCAGTCTCACTGTGCAGAAGGCAGTAAATATTTCATGGTGTTTATTTTGAGTATTTTTACTTGGACTCAGGTCTTTTGGGTTAGTAAAAGCCAACACTAAATTCACACACCCTGATGAGAAGCCAGACAAAGTCCATTCACATGACCAGTCCCACTGGCTTTAACAAGCATCAGTCAGAGCACAGGGCTGTGACCTCAACACCTCCAGCCACCCCACAAGCTTGTCCTCACATAAGGGGAAAACATTCATCCACAATTCTCCAGCAGTTTGTTTACAGTTTAAGTCAACAGCAGTAAATCAACTGTATCCTTCTGCCAGGCCAGAAACCCCAACTGAAGAACCCCACCTAATCATCTGCTGTCAGTCCATCCTGAAACAATAGTTTTACAGAGGGAAATGAAGAATCCAGGCACAAACTTGATGGCACAGTGGCAAACAGCCTGTCTTTGCCACAGCTCCCCTTGGGAATTTACAGACCTAAGATCTATGTTACATTGCCTCTAGATTAAGACTATTCATTCTTCAAACCTTTTCCCCATAAGGCATAACTTTATTTTCTTCTAAAATATTACAGACTGGCCAAGGGAAAAGGCTGGATGTTGAGCATGTGCTGGTACCCTGGATAAGGCAGTCCTGATATTTGGAGTCAAGAAGGAACTTCTCCCCCACCAAAGACTGGTTGTACTTTCTTGTTTTTCCAGGAGGAAAGCAGCATGGGGGCAGTAGGGTTTGTTCACAAAGCTATTTGTGATGACTCAGTGTAAATGTCTACTTTGGAACACTAATGAACACCAATAAACACTTGCCAAACCATTTACATGTGGAAATACATTTACAAACAATCAAAGAAAAGGCAGTAAAAATTAAAATGTTTCATGTTCTATTCGAAATTATGAAAAGGTGAAATGAGATAAAAATGCTTCTGCCTCTACCCTGCAGATATCCAGATTGCATTTTATCATCCTTGGAGTGGCAAATCAGGCATTTGTACAGTTATTTTCTTCTCTACTGAAACCTTTCTGGAATAATCTCAGACAGGGATGCTTGCCTTGCTGGGGGCGGTGAAATTTCATTCATATTCTTCTGTAAACAACTTAACAGCAAATTACCAGTGCATTTCCTTCCCACCAAATCACCTTAGCAACCCCTGCAAAACAGCTCCAACTTTCATAGGGAACTCAAAATCTCATGGTGATCTGCAAAGCCACCAAAGAAAAAACACCACCTTTGGTAAAACTACAACAAAAGTTTTATATTTTACTACTTGGAACCTTATAACTCCTCCAACCCATAGACTGAGGTTTTGAGAAGCAACTCATTCAATGTAAAGATGCAAATGTTCCCTTTCAGAGCAAAACCTTCTGTCCCAGACACGGTGCTGCCAGTGGCCCAACATGGCTTTAGACTGAGCCAGGTCAGTGATGGCAACACTGATCAAACATCACCAGCAGGAACTTTCCTATCTTAGCTCCCAGGGGGACTCTGCTCACACATCGGGCAAAAGAGCAGCATTTTTTTGCTTGAGAGAAACTGAGTCTGAACTGGAGTCAAACAAATGTTTTTCAGAACTTCTCATGGACTGGGAATGATAAGAAAATTCAGCAGGAAGAATACATATGTGCATACTTGTTTCCTGGCTTCTCAGTGAGATGTATGCTTTTCACCATTTTCTGTAAGTAATAAATTCCAGATACTCTTTCTCCTTTTATTCCTTCACTATCAGCTCAAGGAATTCTTGTATATTTTGCTAAAGCTCAAATCTGGCTGCAACTGATGGTTGCCAGTCAATAGCCACCAATTTCAGCCAGTGCCTGGCTGGGGTTAACAGGTATCTATATCAAGCAGCTGAAATTCTGAAAATGTCTGTAGTGGGTTGACCCTGGCGAAATTGCAGGGAATGGAAGAGGGGTCATCCACTTACCACCTTTATGGGCAAAAACAGACTCAAAGTGAGATAATACCTAAAATTTATTACTAACAGGATAAAAGCTAAGCTAAATGGTGAGAAATAAAACAGGCTGAAAACACACACACACAGATATTTTCCCCCCATCCCTCCTTCTGTCCATGGGGGTTGCAGTCCATTGCAGTTGCTGCTGCTTGCAGTGTGAGTTCCCCCACCCCTCAGGATTACTCCTCCATGGGGGCAGTTGAGTCTCTGCACCCTGATGGGCCTCCATGGGTTGCAGAGGGACACCCTGCTTCACCATGGTCTACAGGGGACCACAGCTGAGTCCATCCCCTGCTCTGTGGGGTCCCTCCCACGGGAGACAGTCTTTAATAGACTTCTCCAACGTGAGTCCATCCCTCGGGCAGCAGTTCTTCCACATCTGCTGTCCCGAGGGTCACTCCTCCATAGTAGTTCAGTCCTTCATGGACAAGAGGCACCGATGTGGGCCCCCCCACAGGGCCACAGCTCTCACTCGGGTAAAACCTGCTCCAGCATGGGTCTGCCTCTCCACAGGTCCACAGGTCTCCTGCTCCAGAGTGGGTCTGCCTCTCCAAGGGTCCACAGGTCTCCTGCTCCAGAGTGGGTCTGCCTCTCCATAGGTCCACAGGTCTCCTGCTCCAGAGTGGGTCTGCCTCTCCATGGGTCCACAGGTCTCCTGCTCCAGAGCGGGTCTGCCTCTCCATAGGTTCGCAGGTCTTCTGCCCCAGTGTGGGTCTGCCTGTCCATGGGGCCACAGGTCTTCTGCCCCAGCATGGGTCTGCCTTTCCACGGGTCCACAGGTCCCCTGCAGGACTCTGCTCCATCCTGAGCCTCCCACAGGGTCACAGCCTCCTTTCAAGCATCCACCTGCTCCAGCACGGGCTCCTCCATTGGCTGCAGGGGGGTCTCTGTGCCGCAGTAGTCCTCCGTGGGCTGCAGGGGTTTTAGCTGTGAGTCCTCCCCCTGCTCCATGAGGTGCCTCTTCCCCCTCCTTCTGCAGCGACCTTGATGTCTGCCTTATCCCATGTTCTCGCTCCTGGAATTTCTTCTGCGCAACAACCCTCCGATTCTTTAATATGTTATCACAGAGGCGTTACTGTGATCTCTAATTGGCTCGGCCCTGGCCAGGAGCCGGATGTCCCTCCTGGGGCCAAGTGTCATTGGCTCCCATGGGACAGGAGAAGCTTCTAGCAACTTCTAACAGAAGCCACCTCTGCAGCCCCCCCACTACTAAAATTCAGCTACAGAAACCCAGGACAATGTCAAAGTTGTTTTACAGGGTTTTTAAAGAACCCAAGTCTCGGGGCATTGTTAGCCATTTCTTTTCCTGACATATTCAAGAGCAACCCTGAGTATTTCTAATTGCAATTTTCCTCTATTATATATTCTCCAGGAATCTCACAGATGAAACCCATGAGGGTCTGCTTACTGCAAGCCATGGAACCCAGACCCTCACGCACCTCACTCTCAACCTCAGGCAAGAAGACTGCCTTACATTTTGACAACTTGTATAGAAACACTGTGTTTCCACCAGAATCTTCCATCCTGGAATACTCAGACAGCTGCTCCTACCAAGGAGTGATTTGGATGTTAGCCTTCATGGGTGTCTCGCTTGCCGTGGTGGGAGGAACACGGGTTTAGTCACATATCCCAAACACAGCACCAACCAGGCTTGGGGTAGGGTCCCCAGCCCAGCGAGACTCAGAACCAGGTCAAACCCCCCAACATCTCACATCTTATCAGAGGCTGCTGATCTATCACAGCAAGAGTTCTACTGATAGGGTTTTTAACTCAGACTAAAGCAAATCATGCTTTTAACTTTGAAAACCCTTTCTCAGAGTGGCAGTTGCACTGCCAGAATATAATTCCAGGTTTGGCATTTTGATCACAATTTTCTCAGCTCCTCTGGATAAAGGCAATGAAATCTGCAGGACATGTCAAAACCACTATGGCCAACTTTGTAAGGAAACAATTCACCTCCAATACTTTTATAACCTTGAATATTTTTTAACTGTATGTAATATTAGATAAGGTAGTGTTTAATTCACCTCTCAAATGGGATTCCAGGAAGGTGCATTTATAGATAGCTAAAAAGAGCTGCGGTAATTCTGCATGAGACCATGTGGAACACGCGTCCATTTGCTGTAAGGTTCCATACAATATGCTTTGAAAAGACGAGGTAGGGCAGCCTAATAGATCCATTTCTATTACAGATCTAACTCAAAGCCTGTTTCTTCCCAGTTCTGAGCAGCACTTTGAAGTCATAAGGATGAAAGAGTGCTCAGTGTCTGTCAGCCTGGGGGCTCTGGAACAAATGAACAAAACATCCAACTCCTCACTGGCCACGGCTGGTGCCTCCTGCAGGGATCCCCAGCTTTAAGGAAAAGATCCCCTGCCCACTCTTTCTGCCTTGTGCTTGTGTATGGAATGCTGCTGATAAGAAATTCTAAATCTGGACAATGGCAGATCAGAACAAAGATGGGTAAAACAGGCTTAAGAATAGAGTAAACTAAGCTTAGGAAAAAATGGATCTACAAGAACATGGAAAGTTTGCTACACTTAAAAACTGTATATAAATTCATTCCCAAGGCCACAAGACACCTAGTAGCACTTAGTAGCTACTAATTTCTACCAGCACAGGCCAGAAGAATCAGGTTAACAATTCTCACAACCATTTATAGAATTGTAAGCCAAACAATGGCTTTTTTAGTATCTCACTGTCAAACTGGAATAACAGATCAACTTATCCCTCATGGTGTAAAAGCTTCAACAAGAAGATATTTAAGTCCCTCAAGACCACCAATGATCTGTAGCTCACTAGTGGGATTTGCAAGTCTTTAGATAGCCATGAGCACCTTTACTTCAGCACATATTTCATTACTCAACCTCAATCACAAAGCTGAAATAATAATCAGCATGGTCAGCTCAGACACACATGACCCAATGTCCCTGTACACAGATTGGGTCCTGCATTTGCCAGACCAGCCCCTGGTTCATTCCAGCTGCTGAGTAGGGTATTGTTGGGTTTCTGAATAGTAACAGGGACAGATCTCTCTGTGAATAAAAATGCATTTCTTGTGAGTCAAAACTACCAAAGGGTTTCACTTCCCTCCCCCATCTTCTTTTCCCTAAATTCTGGAATGCAGAAACACATCATAAATACCCCGAAAGCAACAGACAGAACACAGCAAGGAGGAAGCTGGTCTCTCCATAATTCTGTTCCTTTGCTTTTTGATCATAATCCAATGAATGATTGTTTCCACAAAGAGTGTCTATTATACGTGTGCAGTTAAAGCCTTCCCAGGAAAGTATTCAGATTGTATGCAGGCATTCGTACCTAAGGGATAAAATCTTTGCCATATACTTTAGAGCCCCTGTATAAACATTCTGTAATTGTATTCCTTTCTAAGAAGTGAAGCTTTGAGAGAGGGATAAGTTTCTTCTAGTAATTAAATTATATTAAATAGAATAATATAAATATAACAGCTCATGATCCAGCACAGCTTTTACATTTTGTTGTGGAAGAAGTACTGCAAACATGTAAAAGGAAGCATTGAAAATGGCTGACAAATGCTCAGGTGTTACAGTCAAGAAGGGCTTATTTTGGTCATGGGTTTTCATGTTTCCAAGCAATAACTAAGAAGTTTCTCCTCCAAGTTTGGCTAGTTTCCTGCAGCACAAACACTCCAACACTGAACTAGGGCAGGACAAGTTAGGGAAAAAAATTAAAAACAGAAAAAAATCCTTACCAGAACAAGACTTTCTCTCCCTTCTCCTTCAACTATATGTCTTAGTTGCCTGCAGGAGAAGAGGAGTGGCTCACTGCACTAAGCTCCAGCACTTTACTATCTCCCTTTCGAGATATATGAAATTATTGCTTTGATACAAGCTCACACAGACTTTTTTGGGTCTCCTGGCTGTGAGCAGAACTCACGTTTCCAGTGAAAGTTCTGATATTAGAAGCATCTCCCAGAATATTATTTTCTTTACCATTTATTGTAATTCACTGTAGTAGCCTAATTTCATATATTGCTTGGTAGAATAACTCAGAAGATTAATGTAAGAAATGCAAAGAACAACACAAGCAGAAAACAGGAGAAGTTGCACCAAAGTGGCATTTGAGGGACATGAGTTGGCCTGAAGTATTGCATGACGTGACTGTGCACCTTCTTGACTACCTGCAGCCGTGAACACTGAGAAGAAATTGGTGGACCTGTGCAGATTGCATAGATTCATAGAATGTCTGCACCTGCCCCTAAAAAGCCCAAATTCCTCTCAGTTACTCAGAAGAGTCAGCTATTTCATAGAGTTCCTCTTTTCCGAAATAATTAGAAACCGTGAGCTTTCAAGAAAGCTTGATCCTTTTACATTACTTCTGCTGTTGATGTGTTTATGTTAAGCGCTTTTTCTGCAACGGGAACACAGCTAAAATTGCATTCATTACAGGATGACTTTGAATAACATATAAATAAACTTTCTTGAGTTGCCAACATCTCATAAAAGTCTTTTACCAAGCAAACAGCAGCAGCAATTCAATAGGTAATTGCTCGGTGAGGTTCATCACTGTGCTCCTGCTTCCAAGGCAGTTTTAATAGGACAATACAGAGCAAAATTGTGTTAACAGGATCAGTGTAACACTATCTGGCTGATTTTCTGTGCTGAAGATTCATCAAATGGTTCACACCAGTGGATGCCCAGCAATGCTTCAGGCAAACACCTGCAGAAAGGCAGGAGAAGCAGCCGAGGATAAGAACACCTTTCCCTGTGCTGGGCTGGGTCAGGATGCACAGCTTCGGACATCTCAAGAAGTCAGAGAGGACAGAGCCTGCATTGTGATGTCCCCACTCATTCCCCAAAGATCACAACTGGTGAATTTCAGAGAAAGTTGGACCTAACTGAGGTCCCAAATTCTCTTACCCTGAGTAATAACTAACAGGGTTGGCTGTTGTAAGTGAAATGAGGTTTATGAGAGGAACTCGAGGTCCTGACGCTGTCTAAAAATGGTGTAACTTATCCAAAGAAATCACAGCATCATTCTCCTATAACTGACAGGGATTTAAATTATAAAAATTGAGATTTATGAATAAAATATGAAGATTGTCCTACAGAAAAGCAGTTATTGAGCTCAGACCCCAGGCATGCTATGCCATCATCAAACATGTTTTCGGTGCTGCAGGGCAGTGGACAGGCAACCCCCGGAGTGATGAAGCCAACACAAGTGTTCACAGCCACCTAGGGGACACACAGCACTTACATTTACCTGAAGGGGAGTGCCGTCCCTCACAGTTACTCTGCTCCTTGTCACAGCTCCGTGAAAGCCGGGGTGCTTGCAGAGGAGTCGGCAGCCGTGCCTGCATGAGGTGGAGCACTCAGGCTGCGGGCGAAGGTCTGGCTCATGGGAGCTGGGGCTGACTTACACCGCGGTGTCCCGGCTGCACCCGGGAGGAGCCCAGCCCCCTCACTGTCCCCTCAGTGTCCCCTCATGGCCCCCTCAGAGTCCCCTCACAGCCCCCTCAGTATCTCCTCAGTGTCCCCTCAGTGTCCCCTCAGTGTCCCCTCCTGGCCCCCTCAGAGTCCCCTCACGGCCCCTCACAGTCCCCTCAGGGTTCCTTCAGTGTCCCCTCACAGCC
>VWZG01002748.1:851463-878264 GCA_013396735.1 Grallaria varia
CCCCCTCACAGCCCCCTCAGTGCCCCCTCATGGCCCACTCAGTGCCCCCTCAGTACCCCTTCAGTGTCCCCTCATGGCCCCCTCAGTGTCCCCTCAGTGTCCCCTCACGGCCCCCTCAGTGCCCCCTCACACACCATCCCCTCACACACCACCGTCAGGGGGTGCTCCTGCCGTGTGCAGAACCTTCCAGAAGGGTGGCGTGAGCACCAATCACAGCACATGGCGGGAATGCCGGGCCAATCACGGCACAGCGGAGGAGCTCCAGGCCGATCAGAGCGCGGCACTCCCGCCCCTGCCCGGCCCCCACAGGCGCCCATGCCCAGAAGGGCCCCAGAGCCGCTCACACCACGGCCCGCAGAGCCCCCGGTGCTGCGAGGGATAACCCGCTGTGAGGGATAACCCGCTGTGAGGGATAACCCGCTGTGAGGGATAACCCGCTGCTCACCTGTGCCCAGGTGCTGTGAGGGATAACCCGCTGTGAGGGATAACCCGCTGCTCACCTGTGCCCAGGTGCTGTGAGGGATAACCTGCTGCTCACCTGTGTCCAAGTCGCCTGGTGCCCCTGGAGCCAGCATCCAACGAGTCACCAAGAGCCTGAACACAGGTTGGTAATGCACTGCAGCTTCCCGATGTCACCTGGATACTGGAAAATTAATTTCACAGACCACGATAATTATGGTTTGTTACATTGCCATCTAAAAATCCATTTGGATTCACCTCTGGTCGTTAAAATTTTCCTCCTCAAGGCTGGTAAATGACTAAGTGCTGTTCACCCCTGTTCACTCTGATGAACTGGCACTGCACACACAGCACAGCTCACACAGCATAACTCACACAGCACAGCTCACACACAGCTCACACACAGCTCACACACGGCTCAGCTCACACACAGCACAGCTCACACACAGCTCACACACAGCACAGCTCACACACAGCACAGCTCACACACAGCTCAACTCACACACAGCTCAGCTCACACACAGCACAGCTCACACACAGCTCATACAGCACAGCTCACACACAGCTCAGCTCACACACAGCTCAGCTCACACACAGCTCACACACAGCACAGCTCACACACAGCTCAACTCACACACAGCTCAGCTCACACACAGCTCAGCTCACACACAGCACAGCTCACACACAGCTCAGCTCACACACAGCACATCTCACACAGCAGTGACTGTTCCTCAGCATGCTCTGGCCTCTCGGCACTGCACAGGCTGGGTTTTGCATCCATCTCCTCAGCTCCCCGTGGGATCAGGCTTGTGTTGCCTTGTCTGCAGCAATGAAGATGGAACAAAATGAGGTGGACCCAGGCCCAGGCTGAAATCCATGGCCTTGCTTCCACGGAGAGAAAGGCTACAGAGGAATGAACTGCAGCATTATACAGTGGTGCTCTATGACTGTATTCCACTAATAAACGCTCAGGAAAGTAGTGCCTGCACAAGCTGGAGGTGGTAACTGCTCTTCACACAACACGCAATTTCCATTTTTTATTAGGCATATCTTCTCACATTTTTCCTCATTAGTTCACCACAGGATCATTGATTTTATTGCTGCAAGCCTATCTTAATTGTGCCAAACCAAATGTTTCAGGTATTAGGAACCATCACTGTAACCATTTCCTCCAGTCTGTGTTTCCTTTACCCCCTTCCCACAACCGTGTTCCAGAATTTGCTTTCTGCAGTGACTGTGCTGGGAGATCACAATGTACTTTTCAAAATATAAAGCATTTCATACTTTTCAAAATGCAAAGTAAATGTATGATGCCTTAAATTTAATGTTTGATCTTGTGCTTTCTTTTTAATATTGCTTTACTGTAAGTGAAACTCTGATGAAAAGTACTCAGTAAAAAATCTAAGTGTTTGGTGGGTACCTCTTTGCATTCTTCCCACCTGTCTCAGGAACTTGCAGCACAGGTCCATGTCCCACCTCCTGCTGACAGCTGAGGTCTGCAAAGACCTCAGAACAGCTTTCTCTGCACTTACCATTACCCGTGACATTAATATCAGTCATCCAAATGTTTCACATGTTAACATAGATTCTCACAGGGCTGGTGTGCAGGAGAACTCTGTGCCGAACAGGCCTGAGTAAACCACCTTCCTCTGCTGGGCCTCATTCAGCACACCCTTAAGCAGGAGCATTCCATGAGGGGAAAGTTCTTCAGATCCTGTTCTCTGTGCTTTCAGGCTGTTTATCTTGACCGAAACCTCCCCAAAACCAAACCAAAATAAAACAAACAAACAGACAAACAAGTAGAAACCCCAAGAAAAGCACCGAGAAGCTCTTCTCCACTAAACACGAAGTAGAATTAAGGAATTCTGACAATTAACGAACAGAGCACATGTCGAAAGCATTCCTGTGAGGCCTCTGTGGCTTGCCCCAGTGTCGAGCAGTTGCAGGCTGCCCCACTCTGTGTTTCTGTGTCTCCCACAGTTCTTTACTTCCTCGAATTGACTTCTCTTTGTTTTACTTCTTGCTCAGATCCCCAAAGGATCCAGATTTGAATCTTAATCATAATTTCTACTTCCTTCTCCCAATGGCTTGTTCTCCATTCAGCTGTGCCCCCAAGGCCCCCGCTCTGTCCCTGCTCCTCTCCCGCTGCCCCCCTCGCTCCCGGCTCACCCCCACTGTCCTTTTCCTGACCTGAGTCTGTAACCTCTCAGCCAGCTGTGACTGTGCTTTCTCCATGTCTCTTTACCACCAGGCATTAGCTCATCCCCACCCTCACTTCTTAACATCATCTCTCAGAAATTTTTCCTCCTAAACTTCATTGCCAAAATGATCCGCGCTGTGTTAATTTTGCGCCTCATTCCCTGCACCTCCCTTCCGATGGGAACTTGGCCTTACCATCTCTCCTCTTTTAGTGCACCCCAACGCAGCTGCGAAATTATTTTGGTTTTGTGCCCTTCTCTGTTGTGGCTTCTCGAATTTCTCCAAAGAACCAGCAAGATTCTGTTTGCTGGTTAGGCCTTACCTTTTCTTTCCTGTCTTGCAAAGAACTGCAAAATAAAGTGATAAAAAAGATTAGGCAACACACCCGGGCATACACTCCCTGGAATCCCCACCCTTAGCCAGCGTGGCTGCTCCCAGGCAGGATGACAGCCATCCATGATACCTGTGTTCCTGGTCTATATGTTCCAGCACAGGTGTGTGTGTGGGGAAATACTCACAGGCAAAGAAAACTTCACAATAAACCCTCTTAGTTTAATCAGGAAAACAGGGGGGAGAACTTTCCTTTTCTGTCAAATAGGTTACTGTTTTAATCTTTTTATTAATTTCAGCTCATTCTCTGAGAAAAAAAAAATCAAAACCTGTAATTGGAAACCATTGAAATGAGATATTAGTTCTTACAAGTATTTCTCAGCTAAACACTTCAGTTAATTCAACTTAATCCAAACCCAAATTTTTTGTTGCACAAACTGTTCACAAAAGTCTCTCCAGTCAGATTCTGCGATTCTGTTAATGGTTGTTGCTATGAATAGACTCACAATCAAAGGCATGGGAAGCACAGTGGAAAAGGTGGAAGCACAGTGTATGCTCATCATTAGGGACTGACATTTCATCTGAAATGGAAAACACACTGAGGAAAAAGAGGTGCAATGTTTGTGTCTGTCTGCCACAGAGCTGTTACTGTCACAGAATAACACCCTGTGCCAGTCCTCAGATTTTACCTTCATCCCTTTCAGAGATGTTTCAAGCAGCACAACAATTGCCCAAGTTCAATATAACACCCCATAACCCCGTGTGTGACCTACAGGCCTTTCTTTGGTCTGTCCTTGTCTCAAACGTGATCTTAGTCTATTGCACCTTCTTCCCAACCAGTGCCTCATTTCTGCCATTCCCATGTATATGATCAGCATTTTGTGCTTTCCAGGCGTTTCTGCAATGGCTGCAGTTGAGGTTCTCCACTGACTGGAGCGCTCCTGCCCTTTTACAGGTCTGAGGCATTCCCACAGGACTTTCCTGTTCAGTCGCCCATTTTAAAGCTCCTTGCAGCTTTCCTGACATCTCCAACAACACAAAAGGTTCCCAACAGCATTTGTTTGTTTTTGTGAAATAATTTGGTTTGCAGTTGCTTCCCAAGGCATTTCCTCTGCTTTGCATATTGCTCTGTCTGTGCCTACTAGGCTCTTTAGTTTCAGAAATTTCCAGACTATTCTGAGTCCTAAATATTGGACTCCATATGAACCACAAGCCAGTGTTTCACAGGGACTTACACATAAATCAACAACACCTGTCTTCATAAAAGAAATTTAAGAGGTTTTGTTCATAGTGATTTCCTTTATGTCTGAAGAAGAAAGCACAACCATAAACCAAGGACTCATTCAACAAGGATTATGTCTAATGATATTCAAACTATTTACAACAATATTTACAATAAACAAGATAGAATTTTCCTTTAGACGTAAATAAACAAGCCCTCCAGAAACAACCAAAAAATATCTCACCCACTCTCTCACACACACTTCAGGATTGTTTCTGTTATGGAGTTAAAGAGCCAGAACAAATCAGAATCTTTCTCAGCAGGATTTTGAATCAACACCATTTAAATTAAATTATACTACCAAAAAAAAAAAAAATCACCACACTTTTGTACTAGTTATTATTTAAATTTTTTATGACAGGATTAGAAATTTTCTTCTTTGAAATGTTTTTAATCACCTGTGAATTTTCGAAGTGTGACTACAGGTCTTAGAGGAAGTGTGAGGCATTTTAGATAAATCTAATGCTGCTCACCACCAACAGTGAAATTTTTTAATGAAAAAAGATTGTTTCATTTCAAATGTGAGAAATTATCTACTAGAAATATTGAGGCTTAATTTTTTAAAATTCCAAACAGATAAAATATCTATTAAAAATATGTTTTAAATTGAAAATTAGAAGTGCTACAAATATTTTTATTTTTAATATTGTAAAAAGGCATAATAAGGGTTCTAATAAAAATAACCCTCTGTCTATGTGTTATTCTTTTGTGTTGTTCTCCTTCAGATCCCTGTTGCACTGAGGGAGGAATTTGCATAAGGAAATGCTCACTGTTATACAGTGAGCATGAATATCAGCAAACTTGTACATCCTTCTGCCTTATATACTCGGTTTTTATTCAGAAATGCTTGGGTTTTCGTTATGTTTAAAGTGAAAGATTTTTTAGCAAAGCTATGAGCACAGTAAGCCAGCCTCTCTGGGCTTTTTTTGGCATTCACAGTGCCTTTAGAAACAGTAGAATTGTCTAGAGGCTTTTATAACCTTGCAAACGTTTTAGAAACAATTAAACATGCCTTTCTTGCAGCAGAGTCCTTGTTGCTCCCAGCTCTCGGCGCTTTGGCTCCGAGCGGCGGCGGGACCCGGCGGAGCGGCCGCGCGGCGCGCGTTGGCCCCGAGCCCTGCCGCGGGCTCAGCGAGCCGGNTGTTCCCCGTGCTATCCTGTGTCCCCCACACTGCCCTGTGTTCCCCGTGCTATCCTGTGTCCCCCACACTGCCCTGTGTTCCCCGTGCTATCCTGTGTCCCCCACACTGCCCTGTGTTCCCCGTGCTATCCTGTGTCCCCCACACTGCCCTGTGTTCCCCGTGCTATCCTGTGTCCCCCACACTGCCCTGTGTTCCCCGTGCTATCCTGTGTCCCCCACACTGCCCTGTGTTCCCCGTGCTATCCTGTGTCCCCCACACTGCCCTGTGTTCCCCGTGCTATCCTGTGTCCCCCACACTGCCCTGTGTTCCCCGTGCTATCCTGTGTCCCCCACACTGCCCTGTGTTCCCCGTGCTATCCTGTGTCCCCCACACTGCCCTGTGTTCCCCGTGCTATCCTGTGTCCCCCACACTGCCCTGTGTTCCCCGTGCTATCCTGTGTCCCCCACACTGCCCTGTGTTCCCCGTGCTATCCTGTGTCCCCCACACTGCCCTGTGTTCCCCGTGCTATCCTGTGTCCCCCACACTGCCCTGTGTTCCCCGTGCTATCCTGTGTCCCCCACACTGCCCTGTGTTCCCCGTGCTATCCTGTGTCCCCCACACTGCCCTGTGTTCCCCGTGCTATCCTGTGTCCCCCACACTGCCCTGTGTTCCCCGTGCTATCCTGTGTCCCCCACACTGCCCTGTGTTCCCCGTGCTATCCTGTGTCCCCCACACTGCCCTGTGTTCCCCGTGCTATCCTGTGTCCCCCACACTGCCCTGTGTTCCCCGTGCTATCCTGTGTCCCCCACACTGCCCTGTGTTCCCCGTGCTATCCTGTGTCCCCCACACTGCCCTGTGTTCCCCGTGCTATCCTGTGTCCCCCACACTGCCCTGTGTTCCCCGTGCTATCCTGTGTCCCCCACACTGCCCTGTGTTCCCCGTGCTATCCTGTGTCCCCCACACTGCCCTGTGTTCCCCGTGCTATCCTGTGTCCCCCACACTGCCCTGTGTTCCCCGTGCTATCCTGTGTCCCCCACACTGCCCTGTGTTCCCCGTGCTATCCTGTGTCCCCCACACTGCCCTGTGTTCCCCGTGCTATCCTGTGTCCCCCACACTGCCCTGTGTTCCCCGTGCTATCCTGTGTCCCCCACACTGCCCTGTGTTCCCCGTGCTATCCTGTGTCCCCCACACTGCCCTGTGTTCCCCGTGCTATCCTGTGTCCCCCACACTGCCCTGTGTCCCCTGCACTGCCCTGTGTCCCCCACGCCACAGCCACATCTGCGAGGGCTGACACTACAAACCAACCTGAGACCATTCAGCTCAATGGGATGCACCTCCAACAGCCTCAGTCTGCTGCCAGGCTTTGAAATATTGTCATGAAATTCACCAAGAGATTCATTTGCTGAGGCCCCCACACCTCCTAAATACCCTCTGAAGCCCTCGTGTTCTACCTCGGGGTGTAAGGTGTGAGGTTCAGGTGATGAAAGGGCAAACACGTATTCCGCTAAGTGTTTTGTGAAGAAATACCTGACAAAATTAAAGCTGAGTTATAAACATTCATCTAGGCTGGATCAAAGGATTAGGAAAATTAAATTATTACAACTGCCAAAACCTAGACTTCTTCAACATAATACAATGAGGTGGTTCCATAGATCCACAGGGTGGAGAACATTAATCCCCTGCTGTCATTCCTTTAAAAAGGATGAACCTTCTCTGCCAGGGCCAACACTTCCCACTTACAGCCTTCAAGCTCCCTGGCCAGGTTCCTCCCTCGCAGTGCAGGGCTGGGGTGGATCCTCCTCCCATTCTCCAGGGCTCACAGGCCTTGAGCTGAGCTCCTTAACCTCTTGGCATTGTGTACAACATCCCATTATAATAAAGCACTGTTGTAAAGAATAGTATCAGAGATGAGGTAATGTTATTTATTGCAGCCGGAAGGAAGGTTTTCCTGTTTGTGTCTGAAGTCCACCGGAAACATTCCCATTGGGGTGTGGAAAAGTGATGCTGGGCACACACTGCAGACAGTTGGCAAGGGGCTGAGCCAGGCAGGAGGCCCAGAGTGAAAGACAGGGAAGAATTAGTGGTAAGAGAAGAGTTTTCTTGACTTTTATCCTTTCTTCTTTTCAATGTACAAATAGCAAACAATTGGAAGAAATCCAGTATTCACTAAAGCAGAGACACATACAGCTCCATGAATGGGGGAGAAAACACAGCCAGCTGATGTGGGACATGCACTAGCCATGGAAGGATCCTAACAGGGGTTATTTGTGTGTGAAATGAGCTCTGACAGCTCACAGGAGAAGAAATCAGAGGATTAAAAATGCATAGAGAAAATAAATGCTAGAAGAATTAAATGCAACAGAGGGGCAGATGAGGATGTTGTACAGAGACCTCAGGAACTGCATCTACAGAAACATCATCACAAGGAAAAAACAGCATTAACCTTAATCGTGAGCAGATTGTGCATTTAAATGAAAAGTTACATTACAACAAATAAGCAAACATCTGCCTGTAATTAAATATTCCATAAGGTAACATTTTTGAGAAGTTCAAGGGAGCGGTGACAGGACTCAGTAGGGAGTTACATGGGGAGGAACCGCCACATTTTTTATATTCTAGGCTAAGATGCAAAGATTGCTTTGTACCTTTTTTCCAAGAAGGGATCTGGGGGCAGAGGTGCTGGAGGGGCTCCAGAGCCTGACTGACCAGCACGGACACACACACGTTGTCCAGATAACAGCATGTCCTGCCACACACCAGACAGCTTGGGCCGGAAAACCAGCAAAGGGTTGGTTGTTTATGCAACATTCTGTACTCTACCTAATCCAAGGAAGATAGCTTAAAGTACATAGATTTTACCTTAACATGGAAAATACATCTGTCAGCGGTGTTTTCTATGGGAAAACTCACCAGTGTGGGGCTGGGACCTGCTCCTGCTGCAGCCAGGGACACATTTCCCACCCAAGTCTTGCCCTCCCAGGAGCACACTGAGGGTACATACACTGGATTTCCACCAGCAGAAACACATCTGTTTTATAAAACATGGATACACCTGTCACAGGTCTCCAGATCTCCCAAACTCTTTTGAAGTGCTGTCTAATTTATGAGATTCTCAATTAACAAGCTGGAAAAGACAGAAAGGAGGTACCAGGGCGCACAGCTATCCCCAATTCTGCTCTCATTGACTTTGACAAGGAGAATTTGGAAACCCAAAAGCCAATGTAAAATCACCACACCTGTGTGTCCCAAGAATGCCATCCAGGCTTCCCTGGGCACCCACCGTTCTCAGGGAACACTGAGGAGGTGGCTGTCAAAAGATAAAAGTGAGATTTAAAATAATTGAAGAGAATGGTGTGGGGGAACAGGAAGACACACGCACATCCTGCAGATATTCAAACTGCAGTCTGCAGACAACCTTTGAGTAAACCCCAAAACTGAACAGCAACCAAGGCACATTTTCATGAAGTATGGTTGGAGATGTACAGCTTTATTCTGGCTTGAGAGCTAATCACATCCTCCAAACAGTCTAATATGCAGCCAAATGGGGTCTCTAATTACCAAGCAGTCATTGGCTTCACAGATTCCCTGAGACAAAAACAAAACCCATATCCAGCAACACTGGAAAATGAGGGGAACGGCATTGAACTGTAAAGCTGTTTCGCCTGGATTCTGCACGGAACTAAAAAGAAATAAAAATTAGAAATGCATGTATCCCTCCTACCTCCAAGAGCAGCCAGCACACAAGCAGTTCAGGTACCATCTCAAATGATGGGGAGTGACATGGAACCAATTTATGTCACGTAAATGATGGGCCACTGACAGTGTCTATCAGCAGCACAGGCTGGGGCTGGGACAGGGAGCAGGTTAATTGGCAGCTTTCCCTGAATGGAAAACAGCAGCATTCCAGACAGACCATGTTACTTGTGAACTTCTGGGGTTTTAGTGTCAGTGTAACAGGAACAAAAGAACAACTTGAAAGAAAAAGGTGTCAAGAGGACGTACCATGAGGAGTTCTTGCATCTCTTGCTGTTTCCAAATACACTGGGAAATTGTCCAGCTCACCCAACACCCAACAAATACTTACCATATTGGTAAAGATGAAGGTTTTTTTTTTTAAATAAGCACCAGAGATACAAGTATTTCAGCCAAATTAACTGGGCTTCAATAAAAATTACTATTATTGCAAGTGTTCCTTGGTTGTAGCCTTTCAAACGACAGTAGCGGTGCTCTGGTTCCCACATTTCTGCTCGGTTCACCTAATGACATGTCATGAAGACCTTGTAGAATAATTGTGAGCTATTTATTAACTCTCGGAATCAACAAACTTCAGTCAAATTGACATCAAAGACCTGACACATAAGTACTCCTTTGACAGGCATGTCTCCAGCTTATAAAAGGGGCTGACAAATAAAGCTCAGGGGGGAGTTCTTCAACCAAAATGAATCACAGATCTGATTTTAAGGAATTTGAGGTGACAGATGGCATTCTTCCTGTTCTACTGTTAGTTTGCATTCGTTGAAACTTATGAAAAATTAGAAGAGGTGCTGCAAGCCAAGCAGCCTGATTTAAAAATGGAAACAAACTGTCAGGATCATTTTCTTGTGTGATTAGACCGGAGTTTGCATTGCTGGAAAGAGAGAATGACTATTTTTAACTGAAGAGCACTGAGTTTTATTGATGGTTGTCCATTAACTCCTCCTGCCCATGATGGAAAGGTGCACATGCATCAAATACTAAATTCAATATTTATTCAAATATTACTCTGCTGGTAGAAAATAGAAATGTAATTGGAAGTTAGTTAAGATTCTTAGGTTTAAGTTTGAAAAGAACATGTAAAGACAAATCAAGCATCATGACAGCCTGGTCAAATTCTAAACAGGACTTTGTGGTCCAGCTGCCACATAGCCTAGTCTGCTTTGTGAAGAAGTTCATCAGCATCCACTGATCTTTGCTTACATCAGGCATCCCACTTGCATCCTTACGGCTGGAATGTCTGAGGGGAAGAAAGAAAAGGGGCTATAAATGCCAAGTGCATTTAATACCACTCATACCCTGTGAAAACCAGAAAGGAAGGAAGACTCACAGGGGGAGTGCTTTCCGCTCAGTAGGACCGAGGGTGTGAAGTTTGCCCTGGTCTGAATGCTGGTGGGTACTTCTGAGAGCCAGGAGCATCCTCATCAATCCTCTCTCTCATCTTCTGTGCCTGCCTTCCAAAGTCTCCAATCAGGCTGAGAAAAATACAGACATGACACTCCCAGCCTACACAGGAGCAAAGGCTGACGGAGCAATCTGTGCTCTGTCCTCACACTGGGAGAGAGCTCTTGCATTAGAGAGGTCTGGAAATAATTGCCCAGCCCTGGCTGGAGGGCATTTGATCATTTTCTGCTTGGAAAGACAAGGGAAAAATGCTCCCTTACGACATTCAATTAGGAGAGCTGTTTGGTGTCAAAGTGCTGAGCGAGTTTAGGGGACTGGCTATTGCTGCTTCATGCATAATTCTGAATTTGCTGCTCTAATGAGCCCTTCTCTATATCCTCCATGACTGTCACTCAGCTTGGTGAAAATGGCTTGGCCTGACAAATCCTGTTAAGCCTCAGAAATTAAATGAGATCTGAAAATGCCCGAGTACACACCCATCACTCCACATGCTGCTGTGTTAGTCAAGCAGGCTCGGAGCCAAGAGCTACCACGTGGGATCACCAGGAGCCATTTCCTGGCCTGAGGGTGGCAGGGGCTCCCCACTCCTTGGGGTCACTCAGAACACAGAATAGGAACAATTAGCAAAGACACCACCTAATTAGAGCAGAGGATGTTCTGTTCATTTATCCTCCAGATGTAACTGCCAGGTGAGAGGCAAAGGCACAGGACCACTGCTGAGGCTGTTCAGATTCCTTGGCTCTGCCCTACCAAAGCCTGTTCCATACAGCTGATCAGCAGGAGCATTGGCCTGTCTTCATCTTCCACAGGCCAGCTGCAAAAAGGAAATAAAAGTAGTACTCAGGGGAAGAAAAAAAAAAGTAATGGACCGGGTGGCTTGTGGCATTGTCACATCTGTGATAGTTAGGCAGGAAAAGCTGGAGCTAAGGGGGAACATTTGGATAGAGTTTTGGATTAAAAGCATTTCTTCAGATCCCCTAAAGCAAAGCATGCTTCCAGGAATTGATTCTGACAGTTATATTTTTAATAATTAATTTGAACTAAAACATCTCTAGTAGTAGAGAAAAAAAATAGTAGGAGCATGAAAAAAGTTATCTAAAAGAAAACACAAGGGGAGGTTGAATCCTACAGTGTTGATTTTAGAGCTGCAAAATAAGAACTGACCACTGAATATTTTCTTGCATATAATAAATAGACCAAAACCAATAGCAAGAGAACATCTAGAAATTCACCTTTAGGTCCAGACCAAGACCAACATAAACCATAATGAGCTCATGGTAACTGCAAGGACAACCCATCTGCAGGCCGGCAGAGGCTGAATGACAAGACCCACAAGATGCCCCAAACTCTTGAGACCCACCTGCTTCCAGGTGTCCAAACCCCAGTCCCTGGCAGCTGCCTCAGAGTGGCCAAGGGGACCAGTTCGTACTGGGAAGACAACTGTCTTTATCTGTCTCAGGGCTTTCCTGTTTGATACCCCCTGTAGCCTTTGAAAGGATTTCCTTTGAGCTGGAAAGCTCCTGCTGGGCTCACTGGGAGAGAATTCCTGGCCATCGCACCTCTCCCCATCACTTCCAGCCAACAGCTCCCACCTCCCCATCCCAGCTGCCAGATTTAATCTGCTCCCATTTGGGAACTGCCCTGCTAGTAGCTCTTTTCAATTTCAGTCAAGCTGAGTTAAGAGGACGTTCTTTGAAGGCTGCTGGGCACTGTCCCTGGGTTGGAGTGGGAGCAGCGAGGAAGAGCCCGGGGAGGGGGGGCAGCTGTGACGCCGGGGCCGCAGGCAGGGCTCAGAGGCAGCTGCAGAGGTCGTACAGGTCACCAGTGACGTGCTCTCCCAGCGCAGCTGCAGCATGTGATTCTCACAGGAGTTCAGTGATTTGATGTGGGCAGTGAGGACAAGTCAGCGTTTAAAGCAGATGACAATCGCTGTGTCAGGGTGGTGTCAGTGAGAAACGCCAACCACCAGAGAGCTGCGGCCCTGGTTCAGCTGCTCAGGCACAATATCCCCATGCAACTGCCAGAAAACAACCAGCTCACCACTTCTGTGGTATCTTTCTGGTTTTAACTCCAACAGCTCCACAGACTCGCGCTTTCACTCAGTGTAGCCACAGAGGCACACAAGTACATCATACACTACGGGGTGCCGCTCTCGCTTCCCACAACAATAACCTATGGCAGCTAAGCTCTGCAGGTGGGTCTCCATGTCAGGACATCCCTGCACTCAGACAGCCTCCCAAGGGCTGCCCAGACGGAGGGTCACTGCCCCGGCCCCCCATGGCTGAGCTGTGCCTTGGTGGGGAGAACAGGAGCTGCCCCAGAGCAGCTCAGTTGGGCAGTGACTGAAGGTGCTCGCCCCTGTGGCACTGGGGCAGGTTCACCAGATCCTGGAGGGGACCTGCATCCCCACATCAGCTGCACTGGTACTTCTGTGGTTACCTCTGTGCCTTGTCCCATGCAGCAACTCACAATATCCATGTAATCCTGAGTGTAATCCTGAAAACAGCCCGTGTGACCTGGCCCCTCCAAACTCAGGCTCTGCTGGTGCATCAGCCAGGCAAGGCCAGTGCACAGCAATCCTACAGTGGGAGAGAGGAATCTGGGGGAGTTCAGCGAGACAGGTTGTTCATTCATTGTACTTTTTTGCACCAAATCAGAAAAGAAGCCACAACAAACTCCCAGTGGCCTCCTTAGCCTCACTCCTTTGGGAAAGCAGCTCTCCTGGAAAAGGGAAGCCTTGCTCTTTACTGATGGGGAATGTGCTCATTGTGGTACAAACCCACTGCACTTGCCCTGCTCTCTCGGGGCCTCATTTCTGAGCCGGCAGCACCAGCGCAGTGCGAGAGCAGCCGCAGCATCAGCACCCGCAGCAGGACAGGAAACCTCCAGCAGATCCGCCCTTCCTTCCTGCACCCCGGCCGAGTCCCAGAGCCCCGGCACGGGCAGCTCGCTCAGCCTGCAGCGCTGAACCGAGCACTCTGCAACTAAATTTAGTGTCTCCTCTCACACAACCGTCCCGCAGAATCTCTGAAAAGCTGCTGCGGTTGTTAAGTCAAAGTGTGAGCAACACATGGGAGGAAACCCACCCAGACCTCTCCCTGTCATAACACTTTTCTGATCCTGGACTTTACCTTGCCCTTAAGGAAATGAGAGGCCCAGACACAAGCCCTGTTTGGACCCCTGAAGCCCACTATTTAGTTCATGATTTGCAAAGAATAACCGAGCTCTGAAACCACAAAGCTGCTGTCAGGGTGTTACAACATGCTGAAGCCTGCAAGAGCAGAGCTGACGCTGCAACCAACACATCTCGGGACAACATCTGCTCCCCTGAAACGGGGAGTTTTCCTGAAGAGAACACAGTTCCGAGCATTTAATTTTGTACTCTTTTAACTGTTTTTTCTGTTATAAACATAAAGGCAGCCCAGCCCCCTGCACATCACCTCTAGGAGGCAAACTTCAACAGTTAGCCAGGACCAAGATTTTTTTCTTCATAGTTAATGCTGTGTTTTTTGGAATGATAGTAAGCCACCCATTCCTGGGAGCCACTTTCCCACGTGCCAAGTGAGGGATCATGTTTAGGAATTTCCTATTGTCAGACCCAGCTCAAACAGGATTGACCTGCCAGGGGCCTTTGGTCACAGGCACCTTCCTCCACACCCCACTGCACAGAGTAGAATCTCTGGAAAGTCTTTGTTCTTCCTGCCAGTAATAAAAAGTCCACTCTAAAGCAACCCCCTGGGCCCTCCCCTCGGGCTGCACTGTATGGCCAAGCTCAGAGCTCCAGGCATGAGCCTGAGCTGAACCATTCCATCAGCTCCATACTCTAACACTGTGGGGCAAGGGTTGGGGCAAGGGTTGGAGCAAGGTCTGCACACATGGCAGACTGGAGCGTTGTCATTCCCACTCTTTATAATTTCTCTTTGCTTTACAATGGTGTCATTTAGGATCTATTTTTATTCAAATCCCTTATGAAACCAATTCAGGTATATGAAGACCAATTGGAAACTCTTTAGCTCAGCAGGAGCATTACAGCAGAAGTAAACAAGCTATGAGGGTGTATTTTTCTTGGCTATTTACCCCACTGCTGTTAGGACTTACAGGCAGACTGAAGAGCCACATCTTTTTCCGATTCCAGCTTTTCCCAGGGTGATTTGCTGCATAACCCAAGAAATAGATCTCTCAGTTAGCAAAGTTAGGTGTACTCTGAACTCCCACCACCTGACAGACACAGACACATCAGCCAGAACAACAGCCACAGCACTCTGGTCTCTGGAGCAGTCAGAGAGGGAGGCAACACATGGCACCTTTTTTCCTCCATTTATCCCGGCCCAGCCTCACCAGCAGCTGAACAGCCTGACCTGCCATTTATCAGGTTTCTAATACTGCTGATATTGCCTCTAATATGCACAGAAGGGTGAGATCTAGAGCTGGTGCAAATATGCCATCCTGGCCCAGGAGCCCAGCAGCATCCTAGTCAATACTGGTCTGTTTTGTTTGGTTGTTGGGCTTTTGTGTGTGTGACTAAAATCTGCTGGCCAAACTCCTTAACCTCAAAATCACAGGATGGTTTGGGTTGGAAGGGATCTTAAACATGCTGGGATCTTGTCTCACGCCCTGCCATGGGCAGGGACACATTCCACTATCCCAGGTTGCTCCAGGCTCTGTCCGACCCGGCCTTGGACACTTCCAGGGATTCTGAATGAGGGCTCATCTGTTGCATTTCTGTTCTCTAGACCAAACCTCCCTGTCTTCCTCCTGTACCCTTCTGCTGGTTTCCTGCAGCAGCAGCAAGTTCCTGCTGTCAGCCCCTCCTGCCTCCGACAGCCACACTCGCAGCTCGGGCTGAGCACAGCCCAGGCTGCCATGGGAGCATCCAGGCTCAGCTGCAGCTAAAGCACTCGCAGGGTTAGTGTGCAGGCCAGCTGGAATGGCAGGTCCTTCAGCTATTTATCAGCCTTTCCTCACCTTTTCATTCTTTAAGAAAATCGACCCCTTTTCCAATATTCCCGAGAATCATTCATTGCTTTAACTGTCAGTAGGGTGGCATTATTGATCAGTGACAGAATTACCTGTGATCCTGTGCAGCTATAAAAATTGCCCAGCCTCACCCCACAGGAGAGGAGCTGGGGCGTCCAGCACACTTCAAGGTGCTGGGAAAGACCCACTGGGGTCTGAATGGAGCCAGGGAAGCTCAAAGTGCTCCCGTGTCGAGGTGTGTGACCAAAGCCCCATCCCAGACAGGCAGCAGGGACAGCACAACTCTAAGGGAACCTGGTGCTGCTCTACAAGAAGATTATTAAGGGGAAAGCCTGAGTTTGGGTTAAAGAGTAACACAGGCAGCTTAGAATAAAGATCAGCATTGCTAAAATAAAGAAGAAAGGAACCGTTTTCACCAAGCCTTTCTCCCGCCCCTTATTTGCATTTCCCGATGCCAGCTCCCTGCTACAGCATGGGAACGGTCGGACCAAGTGATGGATCTGCAGGTTTCTATGGTGATCAGCACAGAAATTGCCTGCCCAGCCGTGTGTGAAGGAAAGCATCCATGTCAGAAACTGTGAATTCTATGCTGAGAGAAAACCCTGCCCTGGATCAGGGGTGGGGGTTGTGCTGCACGGCAGAAACCCAGCACCCACCAGCCTGGGGATGCCTGCGCAGGACAGCACAGGGACGAGGGAACCCAGAAGAGGACAAAAAAGCCCTATACAAAATAAAAGTAATTACCACTAAATAATTACACAACATCATTTAAAAGTGTCAATACACACAAAGTATGTAATATTTCTAAACGTCTGAAATACTGGCTTCCTCTCCTCCAGTCCCTGTTCCCTGGGAACACAGCCCGACCTCCCCCAGCTCCCCCCTTCTGTCAGGGAGTTGCAGAGAGCAAAAAGGTCCCACCTGAGCCTCCATTTCTCCAGGCTGAGCCCCCCCTCAAGGCCATGTCTGTCAAGAGCTGCATGGAAAGAATGGATCAGATTTTTTATTACAGCATCCCCCAAATAAAAAAAAACAACTTTGCACATGTATGTATTGAGGAACACCCCTGTAGACAGCAGTTGTTGTGAAGAGCTCTCTTAAGAAATTAAACCCAAGAGGAGGGTTTTCTTCCTTAAACAAAGTGTGATTTATCCATGTTAATGAAACATCAAAGCATGTAATGGTTGATCTCCAATAGCACGTCAGCTAGTCATGAGAACAGGGCAAGTGACAAGTGGTAAAAAGGGATTAAATTAATGTACTTCGTAACAGCTGATTCTATAACCTGTGCAGAAGGTTCTGAGTTCATGTTTGCTGTCCTCATGAGTGTGGCACAAAACCATGTTTATAAACGAGTTAGTCCCTTACAGACCTTTATGACCTGTAAATCATAAAGTGAGGGAGAGAGAGTTGGCAAAGAAAAAAACAACCTCAAATCCCAACTGCCACACACTTTAGGGAGAAGTACTGACTCCATCTATTTAGGGTATTCCCAAAAGGCAAGTGTGGATAATAAAAATGAGCACTGGCAGCAAGACAAACCTTGTAATCGATCCAGACTAAGCCACTGGCTGGCACTTCCCAGCTGAGAAACATCAAGTACCTTCCTCTTGAAAACCTTCCCCTGTGGCTTCCTGGAAAGGTGACTGACCAACAACACGAGTTAATGCACTCACTCCTTCAGGAATCAAACCTGGAACTTGTCAACTCAAATACGACTTGGAATAGACTCTAAGTTTTAAAAAAACACCAAAAACAACCTTACAAAAAGGCCATGTTTACCCTCAGTTTTTACCCAAACAGGCTCAGAAACACCAGCCAGTTTGGCGAAACATAAATGGAGAAATGTAAATGCCAACTCCTAAACTTATTAGGGAATTAGCATGACTGAGAAAAAAGGACAGAATATACACAATGATTTTCTTTTCTGAAGTAATTTGCTGCTGCTCCCAAGGCTGAATGAAGCAGCTGCAAACCTCCCAAGAGCAGCTGCTCCTGCCAGCCCCTGCAGGCTCTGCCTGTGAGGCACCAGGCCCTGGCCCCAGACAGGAGCCCCCGGCGTGGCCTGGCTCTCCTGAGTCACTCAGAGCATCACTTCATCACCCAGAGCCACGTGATGTCCATGTCCTCCCGCAACAACACCAGGAGGTTTGTATTTGGTCCAGCGTCCCACAGTGCCGGCCACAGGCAGGAGGGAAGCGAGAGGGGGCTCCATCAGGCACCTCCTGCACCAGCAGCTGCTGGGGCTCAGATCTGCTGCCCGCTGGGTCTCGTACAGAGAACCAACATCTCTTGACAATGTCATTTATACCAAGCATACAACCAGCTGTACGAACACACGTGGGAACCTGATGTTACACACCTGTAACACCAGAAGGTGCTGCGAGTGCCTGAGCAGAAGAAATCACCTCTGGGAAACCTGTGAGCAGTGAAACCCGAGGCCAGGGCCACAGCACCACTCCTGCCCCCCCAGACACTCCTGAAAACACACAGAAGGGCGATGCATTCAACATACCTGATCAATAGAGAGTAGGGATCTGTAGCCCATAAACAATAAATCTGTGAAGTTATTTAGTGTTATCTTCCAAATAATTCAATAACCACAAACCTTTTTACAGACAAAGGGAAGTCGGCAGTGTGGTGACTGTTTCTCATCAGAACACCCCCTTTTAACACTTTAAACCCTGAACATTATACAGCATTTACTGCTTAGAATTAGAGCGTGTAAGTTCCCTCACTCTGGCACAGCCCGAGGGCAGCACATCCCAGCAGCACTCAGGGGAGGGCATTGATGTTCATCCGCTGGTTCTACTCCAGGGCAGGGCAGAGCTGCTGTCACACAGCACCTGTTCTACACCCAGTGAAATTACCAGGGGCTGAATTGACCCATGATTGGGAATTTACATTATTATTGATGACCTTTGTGTGAACCTGGTGCCTGTCATTCAGCACTGCAGCATTCCCTGCATCCTCCCTCGTGCCTGGGCAGAGGGTGAGACTGTGCCCTGGGTGTTGGGGGCACTTCTACAGCCCCCCATCCCCAAGGGGTGTGCCCTGGGGCAACTGAGGGGGCTGCATCTGAACAGAGCATTCACTCACTCCAAATTCAGAGTAATACCATGTGCTTCCTTCTCAGCACCCCCAAATGTGACTGCAACCTCTGCTGTTTTTTTCTGCTGGGGTAGAATGGGAGGAAGTAGAAGTGTGTGTGAAAGGGAAGAGCTGAGGAAGCTGAAAACAGAGAAGTGTCCCGAGATCTCCAAACACTTCCCTTACACAGCTACGGAGGGAGGAGGCACAGGCAGCGAGCAGAGGGAGCAGAGGAAGGAGCACAGAGAGCCCGTGAATGCAGGGAGTGGGCTGGGGGTGCTGGGGCAGCTCCATCCTCAGTGCTCCTCAGCCTGGAGGCCCTGCTGGAAACCAGCTGAGCTGTGCCTGCACGGCGTTCTCTGTGCAGGCCACCACTGGAGAGACGAGAGCCCCCTGGGGTGGCTATCACCTCGCTTTAGTCACCAGGCTACAGGTTTTGGGAAGGGACACCCCAGCTCCTGCTGGCAGAGCTGCAGCAGCAGAGCCAGAGCAGCAGCCCCAGCCTGGCCGCCAGAGCTCAGCCCAGCCTTGCTAAAGCCCATCCCCAGGGACACACCAGCTTCCCATCGCTGCAAAACAAGGGGCTGGCACGGCGTATCCCAGAGACAGTCTGCATAAATCAAAATCTGATTATGATACATTTTGAATGTTAGATTTTCCACAAGATGGTGAAACACAGTGATATATAACCTGTTTTGCATTGAATTAATTGAAATAAATTATCATAATCCTCCCTGAGCCCTGCAATCATTATTTTTCAGATTGAACCTTCCCTGAAGATTTTAAAAAAGTATTTGCTTTTTCCATAAGGATAATTATTAGACTTAAAAATAATACCTGCCCTTGGAGAAAGCTGGAGCCCCAGCTGAGGACACCCCTCGTTACCTGTTATACACCATAATGCAGGAGGGAAATGTTCCCTTTTTCTCACCACTGCTAGCTCAGCCCTTTGTTAATTTGATAAGTGCTGTGATGGATCCCCACAAAAGCCTGTTTTGAAGTCAGTGTGTTTCATCTTGCAAAGAGATTGATTTGAAATTGACCCCATTTCAAGTGAATAAAAGTTGTAACAGTTTCAGATTAATTCAATTTGGAGCCTACTCAAATCATACATTTTCCATCCACCCTCGGATCCCAGAGAGTATATCCAGTTTTCTTCAGAGTGGAGGGTGGGGCCACACAAAGGAACTCATACTTCTCTTTGCAAAGTTGATACAGTCTAGTACTTACACCAAAGCAACACAGCAGTTCCTTACTGAAGCATAGAACTGAAAACTGTTATTTTTAAATTTTGGAACATGCATGTTTTTATCTATGTGACCACACACACCCCTACAGTGACCCACAGGCTCGGGCTCACAACGTTCCTGAGTGCAGAGGCAGCAGGGCAGGAGGAAAAGGCAAGCTCAGGGCACCTTTGTTCTCCCTCCAGTTCTGACATAGTTCAGGGGCTTATGTAGCTCTTGGCATCAGCTGAAAAATCAAAAAAATCCAGTGACGGCTCCATCTAAGTCCTGCTCCTTGACACAGCCCCGAGCAGCTGCAGTGTTTGGGGTGCTCCTCCATCCTTGCTCTGAGGCACCGTGGGCACTCCCTGGCACTGCCCTGCCCCAGCTGGGATGCTGCTCATCCCACAGGGCACCATCAGGCCTTGCTGTGCAGCTCATTCAGGGCACGCAGCTTCCAAAAATGTGAGCAACAGGCATCCCTGTGCTCTCAGGGCTGCTGCCATGGGAGAGCAGGAACGGGTCTGGAAAGACCCCAGGGGGCTTCTCCTCCTGGCTGGCCACTATCCTCACTGTTGCACCATATCTCTTTCTTTAGGAACAACCATATTAAAACCAATAATTATATACCTGTCGGCATTTCAAGATGGATTCACAATTTACATAAACCCAGTATCACTTCAAGATAAGAAATACCCATAGAAGTGGGATAGAATAAATGAAGTTTACATTATAGACATCTGAAAATCCAGCTAAAGGCATCAGGGAAGGAAGCCTTTCTTTTATAATGAAATTACAACTTTTAAATAGGAAAAAGGTCACACTACTAGGAGCATGTGAAATATTTAAATGCAGGCTGGGGTTAAATTTGCTTAAATAAGGCTCTGGTTTCATTTGGGCTACAAAAGAACAGGGAATTTAACACACACACACATGTACAGAATCAGAGAATAAGTTCAGATTCAAACAGCATAAGTACACAAACACAACTTCAGTCATGAAGTTACATTAACAATTCTACTGTAGGCACTCAGGACACCCAACACAGGTTGCGTTTACATCCTGGAATAGCACAGTGTATGTCTCCATATGAGTATGAACAAACACGTTTGCCAAATGAACTCCAGTTCCCCATCAGTTAATTGCTGTTAACTACTGAGTGTTGGGAACCCTGAGAGATGACAGCCAGTGCAACACCTGGAACAGCTGCCACGAGGTGCACATTGAGCAACTCCAGCCTTGTAAAGCCTATAAAGAATCCAGGGATATCTGTCCCTGAGCTCTCAGTAGTTCCATCCGGACAGGTCTGGCTCCATGTCTCCATCACAAGGAACACAGGGGTGACACGAGCCTGGTTCCCTTGGCAGACAGTGCTGCACACAAACCCTTCAGACGAGTCACACAGGTCACTGTCCCTGCCACAGGTAAAGGCTGCACACCTTTAATCACCATGGGGGCCTTCTGGTTTAGCAATGCTGAAAATTAATCTATGCCAGGTCAAAACTGCTTGAAAAGGATCCAGAAAACTCTTTTTAGGTGCTTATAACTGGCTAAATAAATGCACGCCAACATTTCTATGCTGCTGGTCTGATACTCAGTGAGTGCAGGCACACAGTTCCTGATTTTCTCTGCTGGCAGAAGAAAAATGTGGATGTTTCCCAAATTGCGGACACCAGATACAACTTTGTATGTACGCATAAATATTTATGCTCAGCAATCTGTAACTGTCACTGCAGGGGCTGAAGTACAGCAATACTGTAAGGGAATAAATGCCTCAGTATCTGTGAACTCTAATTCACTCCAGGCTGACCCAGTTCTTTGGGAACTAAGCTTTTCCAAGCTGTTTCTTTGCTGAGAGTCCAGGCCTTGGAAATATCTTAAACATACAGTGCTCTCCTTAAACTTTATTGCAAAAATATGTGGAGTGCGTGGCACGTATTTCTGGAATCTGGGCAGATTGTGCTATACAGAAACTCAGATGTGAATCTTCTCCCCAATTTCTCATTTTGTTAAAGAAAAAAACCAAAAGATTGAACAAGCCAAGGGAAAGCAAAACCCACAGTAAAGAAAACACAATGTTTGAAACAAGAAACCCAGCAGAAAATAGGCAGCCAATCTGGGACGAGGCAGGGTATCCCAAAAAGAAGGGATCTGTCTGTACCTGGACATCAAATCTATTCACCAAGCACTTTTCATAATGTTCCCATAGAGAACTTTGTAGAAATAGATCATAGTTTAAATCATTAAAGCCGAAGTTACAAGTCAGGCACCATTTTCCTAAAACTCTCTCTCTGTCAAGGTCTACCAAAACAAAGCTATGGCTTCTTGATCAGTCTCCTCTTCGCCCAAACCTCCAAAAGATCTGAGACTGCCAAAACAGAATAAAGTCATTGCAGAGCAGCTGCTTCCAATGTTTTAAGACTTACCTGAACAACTTGCATGTTCTGGTTAACTGACTTCTAATTTTACAGTGGTTGATGTAGGATCCGAGACTTGTTGGGTAGTGCAGATTAAGGACTTACACACAGTATTTGCCTTATGCACAGTATGTCACCTCTGGCATTGACAGCAGCAAAGCAGCCCCCGTGGGGTGTGTGCTGGGGCAGTTGTACCCTTGGGAAATTTAAAACAGCCATGGAGAAATTACAGTGGCTCTTCTGGAGCTTTGTGCAGGTCCATCTCTGCTCTGGCCCATCATCATTGGCCAGTTCAGGTTTCATTGGGCATTTCTTCAGCATGATAACGACTGAGACCATCTGTGGCAGGGCAGGAAGTCCAATTCCAACCCCAGTGAAGTCAGCACACACACACTGACTTGGAAAACACAGGGAGATTCTTGATTACAGAATAACAACCCCCCAGTCTACGCAAATTAAACTCCCAAATCAACAAAAAAACCCCCAACAAATCAAACACACCCAGCCCCAGCAACACACTTGCAACCCATTTCTCCTCACTACAACTCACTTGAATATCTCTAGCTGTTTGCACTAAAAATCTGCTCTCAGATCCCTCTCATCTGCAGCGCACCCAGTTACCCAAGACTGTCCGCCCCAAACACAAAGTTCTGGAGGTCAAATAGATGCTGGATTCCTATCAAAATGAGGTTCTAGAACTCTGTGCTGCAATAATGTGGTAGGAGGGAGAATCTTTGGCACACACAGTTTTGCATGAGGCTGTAAACACTGTAGGAGCAGGCTGTAAGCTGTGAACATCAGTATTTAATACCATGTCCCCCTGGAACCAAGCTCATCCACGTTTGCTTTTACAGCAAGTCTCAGATCCCACCAGACCACACCCAGTACTGCCCAAGGGTCCACAAGGAATGGTGTCTGGGTTCCCTGCTCTACAAACCTGGAGAGAGACAGAGCTTCCAACAGCAGCCAAGCTCCAACCATTCTCCATTTACCTCGCAGGAGTTGTCCATGCATTCCAAAGGAGAAGAACACGTGTGCCACTACTTTTCACACAGAATTCTGAAAGGACATGGAAGTTTCTGCATTTTGTCACTCCTTGAGGAAATCTGACCCCAAGCAACACCTGCACACAATGAGTACCCAAGTGAAGAAGTCATAAAGAGCCAGCTGCCCTTTATTTAAAATGCCCTTTGCAAACAACTTGCTTTACATTCTTTTGAGAGAAGCAGAACCACCAGAATCTCGCAGCCACAGAATTCCACATCAGCTCCAGCACCATCAGCATCAAAAAAGCCTGAGCATCATGTTGAGCAGAACCACACTTGTGTTGGGACTGAGGCTGAGAACATGGCACAGTTACAATCACGGACACTGGAATACCAGAGACACACTTCCTTGCAACAGAACAAGCTCGGATTTTTAAAAATACAATCATTATGTACAGCAAAATGTTTGGCCACAAGACCAGCCTTAAACCAAGGCGTTGTTTACACAATTTCTGCAGTGTCAGGAAATATTTTGGCTGGGAATGTCATTTTTCTTCCAAAGCAATCATATATTTGCAATTCTCACTGTGAAAAGAGCAATATACCACCTCTGTAGTGACACGGGTGTAACATATTCCCACAGGGAAAAGGAATAAGAGAGTACCTTTATATTGATACATTTCCCTCAAGTGTTGAAGCTAATATAGCTTTCATTACTCAGTCAAGTTAAAGCAGGATGATTTTTTTCCAGACTTTTCATAGACAAGGCCTACATTTAACAAGCACCAAAACACTTCAGAGTATTTGGAAGATCAGACTACTGAGCTCTACACTTTGTACTGTCCTCACCAATCATATAGAACATTGAACACCTAAATACATTCAGAACTCTGATCAGATCATGCCACAGCTGCTCAAATGCTTCATTGTTTAACAAATACACCTTTTGGGCCAGAACTAGAATGCACCACAGAAAGGCTCAGCACAAGGCAGAGCTCAGCAGGCTGCCAGCAGCTGCACTGCCAGACTCAGCAAAGCTGGGCTTTGTGTGCCACTGTGTGCCCCCAAACACCTGGTTTTGCCTTTTTCTGCAATCACAACACAGGCAGTGGGGGAAAGAGAGGCCCTGGAGAACATGAGGGGTCTGCTGTCTCTTGGGGAGGACACAATAAATACCTGCTTTTACCAACCAGAACAAGCTGCTGTCAATGCACTGAGCTAGAGCAAGGCCTGATGGGTGCTAGAAACTGTACATTCCCATTGAATTTAAGGCAAAATTGAACATGGCAGTAACTGAGATGTGAATTTACGGTATTTTTTCTAAAACTTCAGATGTGCAGTTTTGAAGCTGCAGACATGGCAACAGTTGGGTTTCCTCAGCTTTCAATGCAGTACTCAGGTTAGAAGAAACCTCTATCCATGAGTTATTCCCCTGCCCTCCTGACACAGGAATCCTCTGGCTTCCAATTCACTTTTAGGAATTTCTGGAAGATGAGTTGCAATGAGGTTTTCAATTTTCACTTAAAAATGAGGGCTGGATCAATTTTTCTGTTACAAGCAGACACAGGCAGCAGTGAAGGACCAGCGTTGCCTCCTCCAGCCCTCTGTTTTCAGCTGGGATTGTTTCAGTGACACTGACACAGCCCCACTGATGGTATCAGAACAGGTCCTTCCTGCAATGATACATGTGAGCTCAGGAGGGGAAACGTTTTCAGGATGTAACTACTTCCAATTTTTCAGCAGATACTTGACATGGCTACAAAAAATGTCCAATTCTGACTATGCACAAATTAAGACGTCCATTTCCATCACTGTGATTTCAGTCATAGAATCAAACTAACACTGCACACTGTTCTTCCAGCGCTGAGGCACAAAGTTTTTCTGCACAGAGGAATCATGGCAGTTAGTTTTCAGTTGGCCTGATTAAAAACCCTTTTACACATCATTGTTTAACCTTAGTTTTTGTGATGTAAGATAACTTCAAGTCTCCTTGGGATGGGGCCGACAAGAAGGGAAAAAAAAGGAGTTGCAGGTTGTGTGAGCAAATCTTTAAAGGGGCTATGAGAGGATGATAACAGAGGTAACCACGTTCCTTGGATCTTCCAGCTGAGGAGGCACAGGTCTCCTCCCACCCCAACACCTCAGCAAACCAGGAAACAAATAAAGATATAATTTATAATTTTAAAGAGTGATAACACAATGAGATTAAAAGCTTAAATTTCATATATAACTGACCTTTAGAATTTCACCCCCATAAACCATGCTGTTTTCAGTAAAGAACGTGAACCTAATCTTACAGAGCCTGCTGCATTAAGGGCACACTACCTTCCTAAAGCTGCCTCTGAGCACAGCCTTCCTCTCACAAGCTGGCATCACACTGGGCCAGGACCTGAGGGCAAGCAAAACACTGAATTAAAAAATGACTAAAAGTTGGGGAAAACAGCAAAATTCTGGTTTGCCTTTTTTTTTTTAAACACTGTCCTTAGATAAATCAACCCACCCACCTTTCACTGCTATTGCAATATAAATCAGGATTAATGGCCTGTGTGAAAGTCAGTGTTTCACATGATACATAACAGTGCACAAAGTTGTTTTCTAAAAAACAGGATTTGTATTAAAATTCTTAAAATGGATAGACATCTCTTCAATGCATGTCTGCAATTAAAATGACAGTTGTTTGAATTTTCTTGGTACATCACAATGAGAAGATTTCCTTCTTTGCTGGCTGGAGGTACATCCCACAACAAAATCAAAGGGAAAAAGCACAACAACAACAAAAAAAAGCCCCCTACCCCCAAAATCCCAAAAGGCTAAATTCTTGTGAATTTGAAGTAAATGAAGGCCAAACTTGCAAGACATGGAAGTAACAGTTAAAAGGCTCAGGTGGAAATATGAAATAAATTCCACTAACAATAGGCCCTTTTATCCTGGCTTGCTTGGTGTGATTACTGCAAGGAAACTGTTAAGTAGTTTTTGGAGTAGTAGATAATGGGATTCTGTGGAGCTTTCACAGGTTGGCACCGGCTGGAACAGCTGAGTTTTGAAGGCACTCTGCAGACACAGGGCTGCTGTTGGCCCTGCATCACTCATAGGAAGTCTTTGCACTTGAGAGAGCTAGTCATCAAAATCAGTTATTGCCAACCCAAACCCAAAACTCCTCGGCACAAAAAGCACCACCGCTCCCCCCCGCCAAAAGAAAAACCAAAACCACAACGAAATCACACACGCACGCACGCACGCCTAAAAAATTGTGCAGATCTGTAACATTTTCACAGCTGGTTTAAAAATAAAAAAAAACAAATAAAACAAAACCAGGAGAAAACCACCACGCTACCACTCTCCTGCAAACTCCCATCCGATACAGCAGGTAAACAAAATAGAGCATTATTCCAGGGATATCGGCAGCGCTGCCCGGCGCCCCGTCCTGGCAGCACCGTTCGGTCACAGTCCCAGTTCCATGTGCAACTCTCCGGGCGGGGCGGCCCCGCAGCGCCGCCCGCTTGCATAGAGACCCGGGGCCGGGGGGGGCCGGGGTGGGCACCGCTCGGGGGTGGGCA
>VWZG01002748.1:879429-896182 GCA_013396735.1 Grallaria varia
CGGGAGCGGGGCTGGGACCGCGGGAGCGCGGGAGAGCCCCGTCCTACCGGGGGCACCGGCACCGCCCCGTCCTACCGGGACCCTCGGGGGGCACCGGCACCGCCCCGTCCTACCCGGTATGGGCTGGGGGGCACCGGCACCGCCCCGTCCTCCCCCGGGTCCCTGCCGGCGGGACGGGCTCCCCCGGCTCAGGCAGAGCCGCGCCCGGCCCAGCACGGAAATGGGACGGACAGCCGCGGCTCCTCTGCCCCGCTCCCCCGGCCTGGGTGTCCCCCCTGTCCCTGTCCCGCTGTACCATCCCGTTCCCGCTGTCCCTGCCCCGCTGTCCCCGCTGTCCCGCTGTCCCTGCCCTCTCCCCGGTGCCGTGGCCGTGCCCGCAGCTCCGGGGCAGCCCCGGGCACCGGGACTGGCCACTGGGCCCCGCTTGCAGGAGTCGTGCCTTGGCATGGCCATGGGTCAGACATTCCTTTGGAGAAAGGATCGTCAGTTGTTTTGGCACCCTCCAGCCTCCGGTGTTCCGTTGTACTCGGTTCTTTACTGTTCTCAGTATTAATCCAAGCAGTTGTGGCATGTAGGTCCTTTCTTTCACACTTTCTTGTTTCAACACTTAGTTTAAACACAGCACTTCGGGTAGAAAAAGACTAAAGGATTTGAAATAAGTTTTGTAAGTAACATTCCCTTATTCCTGAACAGCTTGCAGGGGGTGAATCCTGGAACTATTTTTGCAGCCCTCACGATGATGATTCCTCCCCGTGGTCCCCTGGCGATCCCCTTGGGCTCAGACTGAGCGCCTCTGCAGGTGATATGTAAGTCTTTGCAGATAAAAGTTCCTGAGGAGCACAGGCACTGTGTTCCAGCTGCCCTGCTGCCCGTGCCCGGTTGGCGGGTGCTGTTGTGCCCTGTGCCTGGCAGCAGAGTGGCCTGGGTGGGCTGCTGGGCTGCCAGGTGTACAGCCTTCTCCCCCACAAATGCTGTGGGCTGCAGGCTGCTCCTGAGCTGGGACAGGCGCTGTGCACACAAGCTTGGCACTGAGCAGGTATTTCATCTCCAATGGCATCAGGAGGGCCAGGCTTTGGTCCTCTCTCTGCCTGCTTCTCCATAACCCTGACCTTCTGACAAATCTGGGCCCTCTTTTTCCCAGAGCAGTACTGCAGTTCTTGGAAAAACTGAAAAAGACCTCTGTGAGTACTTGAAATCTCCAGTTCCATGAGTGAGTTGTCTCTCAATGACTGCTCTGCCCATCCATAGATGTTGGCTTTGGAAACTAAATAGCTGAGCTCACTTGGAAACTTTTAAGCCGTTTCCCCACCTCTTCCTCTTGTTCCCTTTGTCCTCCATCTGATTCCCTCTCCCTGAAGTACGCTGGAAGCAGAGCTACCCCATCACCCCCTTTGATGTGAGGCAGCCAGGCCTGGCAAGGTTCTCTTTAAAACCAGCTGTAGCAGTTGCTGAAAGGCCACAGTATCACTCCAGAAATGTTTTATTTTGTTGTTCTGCTGTGCTCAGGTTTTGGGTGTGCTCACCTTCTTCACCTCTGTAGCGAACTCACATCTGAATTACCTGTATTGCCCTTTCTCCCAATATGCCAATATAAAACAGTCACAGTCAGAATCGTTTGGGAAAGACATGCTGTTCTGTCACCCCCATATTGTCAGACTGTGACATAAACGTTGGGAGCAAACCTAAAGGTAAACTGAGAATAATTACTGAGGGAAACTAGGAAGACGAAATAATCTCAGAGGGTTCAAAGAACAGAATTGCACCAAGTGTTTTCTGGCATTGGACAAGTCTGGATAAATTTTCAATATTTATTCATTTTGAACGTATGAAATTGAACAAGGTTTCTGGGCCTGAGTTAGTTTTTAGTGCAGTGGTATGTGAGGAAGTTTTTATTTTGGATTTAGCGGCAGGATGATTTAGGTTGATTTAGGGTTCCTCTGAGGGTTGAGGAAGGAGAAGATGACAAAAATAACGCAGCATCCAACAGCATTTAAATATAATATTTAACTTGTCTGCACCTTGAGTTATTCTTGATTATTCCATATGTGAATACACATCTGTGACAAGACTGCCTAATGTGTGTAAATCTTAATGCAGTGGCATTAGGATTTCTCATCCCAGAATCAGAATGTGCACATATGGAGTGAAACGAGACAGTCAACCAGGGTAATTCCATGGACAGGTTTTTATTATAAGTGAAACTGTTCTGACTGCTCAACCCCAGACAATCAGAGGGAACCTGATACCAGGGATTGCAGGTGACTCAGGGCAGAGCTGCTGTTTGCAGTGGGTTGAGCTGGTTCCTGCCCTGACTCAGCCAGTGGAGCATCTCCCTCCTGCCGGCGACTTCCTGAGCAGGAGCCGCTTTGTGCAGTCATCCCTGGCCTGCCTCTCAGGGAAGGGGAGCTCCACTGGGACTTTCCTCTGCCAAAAATCCTCAAATGCAAAATACCCAAGTTTCATTTTTTAACAAATAACCACAGCTGCTGGTGGGTGTAAATAAAGTATGGGGGGGAAAAAAAAGGAAAAAAACTGACACATGCACAGAAGAAAAAACTCATTATTTCCATCAAAAGTCCTGCCAGAGATCTTATTGCTATTGCAAAAGTAGCCTGTGGTGCCAGAACTTATCACACATCATCTGCCTTGAATTGGTGTCATAATGCCACTTTATTTTTCTTTATAAAGAACATGTTCAACGGCATGTTTATATCCCACTCATAGATTTGATGTTTATACTCAAAATATGCATAATTGTCAAAGTTCAGATCTATTTCTGTGTTCTTTATTTGTTGTCAATCCCCTTCTATTGGCCCCAGGAGCAATTTACCTGAAAGGTGATGGATTTTAGGTAAGCCCACAGAACAGAGAGAGCACTTATCTCTTATATGTGCAGCACTCAGGTTGTGTGTAGGTGTGGTGAAACAACTTTTGGAACCATAAATGTAATCTTGATAGCACTTGCTTGGAAACAGGGCTATTGTATGGTAATGAAACTGGTATAATCAGCCTGGAGTGAAACTGGTGACTAATTCAAAAAACAAACTTCCTGTCTGCAGCAAAAGCCCTTCTGTGGAAAAATGCCTTTTTTTCACTGTCCTGTGGCATTGTGTCACGTTGCAGCATTAACACATTAACAGGAGTGTTCAGGCACAGCAGACAGTTACCAATTGGAGTTTTCAGTGTTCAGTTTGTTTAATTCCTCAGTCTCCTGACCAGGAGCAAAGAGCTTTTCCTGGCAGAATCTCCTGTGATGGGAGGGAGAATTGAGTGCTTCCAACTGGGATCTCACCATATTTCATGAGATGGGAGAGTTCCAGAGGTCCCAAAAAGGCACAAAGTGGTGTTGCAGGTCCCCAGAATATGGACTTCTCTGTGTGAGAGATCACTGTAACAATCTGTCTCTGGTCTTGGATTGGTGGTGTAAAACTGTAGTTGGGAGTATTGGTGGGTATTGAGGTCTGGGGAATTTTCCCTAAGTAATAATGAGAGAAACACCTTCTTATTCTAAAAATTGTGAGTGCATCTGTGGAAGAAGGTCTCCTAGATAAAACCAGAGTTGTATTCCATTCCTTTTTCCCTGCCTGTAATTCCCATTAATGTTATGGAGTGATAGATGAAACCAGTGTGTCCATAGCCATTGTGGAACTGGTGTGAGGAAGGGCCTCTGGATGGCAGAACTAAAGGAACCTGATTGCCCTGTGTACCAGAAAAAGAGAAAGAAAAATATTTGTTCCATTTATTAACAAACAAACAAAAAAAGTTATTTGAACCTGATGAAAATGTATGAAAGATTTCTGGGTTTGGGGGTGTCTGGATTTTTCAAAGGACAGCATGGAATTTTCCCCCAGAATGCCATTTAATCAAAATACCTACTGGCTTAGCAGATGTCTCCAGGTTTAAAAAGTGTCCCAAAGTAATCACTGAACACTCAAAGTTTGAAAACCAAATAAATGTGCAAAATAATCAGCAAGACCTTTTGCCTGCTTTTGGCTTTGTGTTAGTGGTAAGAGCTGTGCAAGAGAAAGCTGCCACACAGGCAAGTTTGCTCTTTGTCCATATCTTTCCCCATGTGATTTTTTTTTTTCAGGACTAGACTTGCAGAAGCTCACAAAAATGAACCTGTTTTTAGGCACTTGGTCCAAACTCATGAAATATTTACCGTGTGGCCCACAAGGGAGATGAGCTTCTCTAGGTCTCACGTAGGCAGGCAAACCACAGATCCCTCAGCCTCACCCCAACTGAGTCCTTGAGACTGGAGGAGAAAAGAAATCAAAGGAGGCAGGAGGAACTGCCCTTTATTTCATAACACCCAGCAGTCTGCACGTTCAGCAAAGCCCCGTGGGCCAGGTGGGCAGTGGCACTGCCACGTCTGGCAGCCTTGGTGGCCACCATGGCACGCCAAGGAAAGCCTGTCAGAGCCGGCTGCGTAACTTCACTCTTCAGTCAGCTGGAAGGATATGTAAGACCAGATTTTGGGAACGATGGCATTGTTTCAGTTCTGAGAGGTGGGGTGTGTTGTAAGTAATGCACAGAACAGCTCCTGATGTACTCAGCAGAGTTCTGCTGCTGCATCTTGAGCCATCAAAAGCATTCAGGTGTAAATATTGATTGTTCTTTAAATGTCTGCAGACTTGTATTTGAGTATTTTGAAGTAATTTGGGAGAAAACATATCAGCAAAGGAGATAAGGATTTTTTGAGATGCATGTCAGACTCAGACTGATGTCAGTTGTTTGCAGGCTCAATAGCCTTCAAATCCCTCCAGTCCTCTGACACAATACCGTGTTTTCTGATTGCTTTACTCTGGCTGGCCGAGGCTGGAGGGATCATTGTGGCTGAGCACTGATTGTGTCACCAGGCAAAGCACTGTTTCACCTTGCAGGCCTTTGGCTGCTGAGCCAGATGAAGGTGAAGTGGGAGCAGAGTGAGTCTTGCAACACGTGGCCCTGCAGACAACCCCAGCCAGCCCAGCCCGGGGCAGAGGCACCAACAGCTGCTCCTGACAGACGAGCTCCCAGGGTAAGCAGATAAGAGCGGGTGATGTCGATACCACTTGATCTGTGAGCAGTGTTTGACATTGTCAGCAGGGCAGTCAGCGCTGCTGATGTGGCCACAGGCCCCTGCAGGACGTGTGTGAGGGCTGGCTGTCCCCATGGCCCATGGGGCACAGCCTGCTCCTCCAGGGCTGATCCCTGCAGGCTCCTGGCCCCACTGGGAAACCTACTGCTTGGAGCTCCTGCAGGCCTTTTGCATGTCACAGTCCACAGCACAGCAAGGAATATGAAATAGCACCCATTGGATGCAGATGTATTTCCATTTCTGCACACTTTGTCATAAATAGCTCCGGTAAGAGGACACCACAGTCCATCAGTGTAACAGCTTCTGTTGGTGGCATGAACTACTCAAAGTGCCCCAGTAAAACACAGTCCAAACCAGTCCTGTCATGTGAGAAATATTGTCTTATCACATACCAGAAAAAACAGAGTAAAAATTACTTCAAATGTGAATTGATTCTCTCTGTGATCCATCACTTCACAAGGCTGAGGGACCTGCAGGAGGCTCATAAATCCCACAGGTCCTCATCAAGTGCACTGTGACTGACCTGGCAATGGTGGCTGCATGAAAGCAGAGCAATGTGGAAACAGGAGCTGATCCATAGTAATTGGGGAAAAAAACACAAAGTACTTTATTTATGAGAAGCATATTCCCCACAGCAGAGTTGAATTCAACTTGTTTGCCCCACTTGCAAACAGTCAACAAGACCCCTGGTCTGAGGGTCTGTTCGAGTTAATCTTGCTAGTGCTGCTGTTCATTTTGCTCTTGACTGCTCAGGCAGAGGTGAACTTTGAGACTCTCTCAGTATCAAGGAGACAGATGAGGCATTTTAACACTCTTGGCAAAATCAAATGTCAAGATGGTCAGAGAGTGTCAGTTTTCCCCTGTCCTTCGGGGTTTTTGCCTGGTTTCCCCCCGTAGCCTGCTTCCCCTGCCAGCAGATCCTTTTTGGGTAATGGTGAACTGAAAGTTAAAACTCGATGCACCATTCCAGATGGCATCCAGACACAAATGTCTATCAGAATCCAGTTTATCAAAATCACTGAAAATTCCAATTCTGTTCTCCAGAGTGCTGACAGCAAACTTGATAGCAGTGGCAAATTGTGGGTTTGCACTCCAGTTTTCAAGGCATTAATACAAATACAAGCTGCAATACAAAGCTCTAGTATGTCTTCCATTTTCATGGCAAAGTCTTGACACATCAGAAGTTTTTCAACAGGTTATTTATCTTCTAGATGCTTTCCCAGACTGTTTAATGAAGTGTTGTAGTGTTCAGCTGGGCTTGTGGGCACTGAGGTGACTGACTAATGCAAATAGTTATCTAAGAGTTGGGTTTGATTTCAGTGTTAACAAGTGCCTTGGAACCTGTCTTGTTCAGTAAACAACATATTTCATAGTTTACATCAGATTGAATCCTTCTGCAAATATAAACAAATACATTAATGGAACCAGAAAGTAAACTCTGTGGGACATTCAGGGCTGCAGTGACGAATCAGTTAAAAAGATTTTTATTGTTGACTATTTAGACTAAAGCACCCAGCCCTGTAGTGCATAATACCTAAAGAAAGAACAGTTTGGGGTCTGCACAGCCTGGAGAAGTGTTTGGAGGAGGTTTGGGATCTTGTGACTGCTGGGATTTGGAAGGAATATGCCAGTTCTGTGTCACGAACTCAGACTGCACCATCATCGCTTAAATAATGATTTTAAAGCTCCTTTTAGTCTTCCTGATGACAGATTCTCAAGCAAAAAGATTCTGCTTGTCCAGGAAATACTGCTGGGGCAGCCGGGCAAACAAGAGCTAACAAAGACAGTAATTTCACTCTGGGTTAAGTGGAACAGAAGAGACTGTGATCCTTATTCTGCCTTTGCTGGTCTGGGCATTTCCTCTGGCTGGTCTGGAGAGACTCTATGTGTGGGGAAGGGGCTGGTCAGGTGAACTCCATGTGTGGGGAAGGGCTGTGTGCTGCTCCCAGCGTGGCTCTCCCAGCAGCAGAGGACACAGGAGCGCAGTTCCTGGAGCGTGTCAGATCTGCTCTGTGTGTCTCAGAGCTGTGCTCTGTGTGTCAGATCTGCTCTGTGTGTCAGATCTGCTCTGTGTGTCAGAGCTGTGCTCTGTGTGTGAGATCTGCTCTGTGTGTCAGATCTGCTCTGTGTGTCAGAGCTGTGCTCTGTGTGTCAGATCTGTGCTCTGTGTGTCAGATCTGCTCTGTGTGTCAGAGCTGTGCTCTGTGTGTCAGATCTGCTCTGTGTGTCAGATCTGCTCTGTGTGTCAGAGCTGTGCTCTGTGTGTCAGATCTGCTCTGTGTGTCAGAGCTGTGCTGTGTGTCAGATCCGCTCTGTATGGTGGATTCTCACCTGTGGCACTGCCTGGGCTGCTGCTATTACTAGCACTTGTAAGCAGCGTGAGTCACACCTGCTGTGTGGCACTGGAAGCCTTTCTGGCAGCCCCAGGGAGTGGAGGGAAGGGGAGAGCACTCAACAGCTGGGACATTTTACAGGTGTGGTGCTGACTCAGGGTAGCAGCAGCCAAATCATACGATTTTCCTGACCAATAAACAGAATTAAGCAGTAACCACCACAACAAAACCCCATGATTTAAACTGCACCGAGTGGCCCTCTGCCATCCCAGGGAGAACACCGAGCTCCAAACCCAACATCTGTCCAGGGGGAGGATACATCTGGGAGCTGAGGGCTTGGGGCCACCACACCATGCAGTCAGTTTCCTGAGCAGTAAGGGGCACTGTGAGGGGGGCTCAGCACACTGGTGATTGTGTCCCATGGCTTTGGATAGCACCAGTTGTAAAAAAGGAGTAAAAATCACCTAAAACATTAAAAACTCTAATAAATGATAGTTTCCTCTGTATTGTAGCTATACCATGAGTCTGCAAACAGACAGCCTGTGTTCTCACTACAGTTACTTCACTTTTGAAATAACATATTGGTAGCAAAAGTACCATTTCAAAGTAAAGTTTAGTGCAGATAAAGACCGAACCACCATTCCTACTCCTACTTACCGTATGGAAAAGCCACTGCTTGTTACAGCTCTGCCAATAACTGAGCTCACAGCACAATGAAACTCTGTAAATAGTATTTAGGCATTGACAGTATTTACACATTTAACTCACCGAGCCTGGTGTAAGTGTACTTTCTCAACATTAGAAAATCTATTGCTTAATTAATGTTTTATGGCAGTTTGCATATGTAAAGCACTATATATGAATGCTGAGTATGATTCAGTTGTCAGTATTTGAACATGAATTACATTTCACACAAGGTTTGGGAGAAGAAATTCCATAACATTAGGCAAAATGGCTTGTGCATTCCCAGTAATTTTACACAAAATCTATTCATAGTGCCCATTGACTGGAAACAATATATGGGATTCTTTTAGTTGAACTACTTAATTCAGCAGAGAACCACTGCTGCTTCATAGTTCACGGATGAGAATTTAAGGGAGCAGCTGAGGCATCCAGTTGAACTCGATCAATGACAAAGGAACATTTCAGAGGACAGAGGGGACACTGTCCACTGTGCCCACAGCACAGACTGAGAGTGGAAGTGACCACTTTGAGCTGAGCCCTAAAACTGGGCTGGGCCTGCCCCAAGGCTGATCCTGCCCTGGGAGCTGATTCTGCCCCAAAGCTGATCCTGCCCCAGAGCTGATCCTGCCCCAATGCTGATCCTACCCCAAAGCTGATCCTGCCCTGGGAGCTGATCCTGCCCCAGAGCTGGTCCTGCCCCAGAGCTGATCCTGCCCCAATGCTGATCCTGCCCCAAAGCTGATCCTGTCCCAGAGCTGATCCTGCCCCAAAGCTGATCCTGCCCTGGGAGCTGATCCTGCCCCAAGCCAGCCCCATCACAGGTGGAATGAGGCATGAGGAGGTTTTGGATACAGCCAAGCCTGAGCAGACCTGCCAGATACAAACTGCCATAGTAATTTTTCCTGACATTCCATCAAAGTGAGACAGTGCTTGTAGCTTCTGAGTTTGTTTTTCTTTCCTATTTCTGATAATATCAGAGTTCTTAGGGCCTGCTACTGGAGGGCCATTGTGGGGTATAGCCTCAGCACAGCAATAACCAGTGAAAAATGAATGATTGTGATGAAATAATTGCCTGATAGTGTCTCAAACTGATTCATGCAGAAATTTCTAACAACAGAAAATTTCTTTCTGCTGTTATTTTATGAAATAGTGTTAATGGTCACTCAAATAGCAAAATACTTCTGTAAATTACTTTTTTTCTCTGTGCTGAGTATCTCAGAGCTTGATGGCAATGCTCTGAGTGTTTGTCACCAGAAGGTGACAGTTTAAGCCCAAGGAGGAAATTATTGCAGTACACAGTGTAGTAGAACGGGCTCTCTTTGATCATTATTTTGGACAACATCTATGAGATCTCACTCGGAGATCTCCTTCGCTCCAGACCCAAGGACTCCTGGTACTGGTGATTTCCTGAGGAATGTTTTATGCTTCCTTGGGGCAGATCCCCTGCAGATGTCTCAGAGCTCCGAGGGAGCTGGTCAGACCCCCCTGTGTGAGTGAGACCCCCTCTCAGCACGGCGTGCCAGGAAAGAATCCAGAGGTGGCACTGCTCCAGTGGAGGACCAGCTGCCTCAGCTGCTGTTCTTACCTCGTCAGTTTGAGCAAGAGAGGTCTGAGACTCATAAGACTTCTTCCTTCTATCAGCACATCTGCAGAGGTAAGGAGAGGGTATCCCAACACCCTGTGCCTTTCCTGGATGGTTTTCTCAAATACCAAATACCCTAAATGCTGCTGGTGGAGCTCAGGGATGCAGGGGCTGCTACTGGGGATTAGATCACTGGTTCAGGACCAGCTCAGGACCCCGTAATCTGATCCCTGTGGGATCAGTGGGGTCAGTGGGGAGCAGCCAGCTCTCTCCTGCAGATCCCCATGCAGGCAGTAGGACACAGGTCAAGGAGCACGGGGATTGAGTCACTGGGTTTGCTCCTGGTCTTGTTTCTGTTCCCAGTTCATGTTCTCACTGCTGGGTCACATCACTAAATAAACAGACCCTTTAAGTGGCTCCACAGGAAGAGCTCCCGGGACTCCCGTTGCAGCAGCAGTGCCTGGAGCTGCCGAGCGGAGCTGGGAGCACACCTGGGAGCTCTGCCAGGTGTGGGCTCCCAGACCTGCAGGAGGGTCCTGCACTGCCCACCTTGCCCATCACCCAGCGCCACGCTGGGCTGTGGTCCCAGACTGCCAGACTTTATAGGCTGCCGGACTTTATCAATGCACAGGCAGGGTCTGAGACCTGGCAGGGACTGTTCCTTCTTGCTCCTTGAGCCACAGCCTTGGGTGGGGGCAAAATCCCTGACCCACAGCCTGCCTTCTCTGCCTGGCCCAGCTACAGGAGGGTCTGCATTGTAAGAGGCTCTGTACGGAACCGAACCCTGCAGAATGAGATTGTGCTTACCTTCAGTCAGATATTTCTTGAGGTTTCTGAAAGGTCCCAAAACTACCTGCAGGTGGTTTTTGGGATGGAAAGGAAGGAGGCAGAGAGGAATGAAGCATCATTATCTCTGCTGTCACAGGAACAATTAAGTTTAAGGAAGCTATATGTATGTGCATATATATGTATATAAAAATACATACCAGAGTATTACATACTTACATACACGACTATCGAATATACATTTAAACATATAAATGTGTATTAGATTATTTCTTTCTATATGAAATACATCTGATATATAATTCTCTATTTAATAGAGTACATCTATTCCATTTAAAAATACATCCAAAATTCTGTATTCTCTATGTCTTTTCCTATTCTGTTCCTGGGAAAAACAGACATCATTCCCCACTCCTCCCCATTTCCTCAGGATTGTGTGACCTGAGTCCACCACCCCCAGTTCATCCCACGGCTGAGCCGGCTGCCTCCTCCCACAAATCCTTTTTTTCTTTCTGTCTTAGGTTTTCTGTTCCTGATAAAATTGTTATTCTAGTTCCCAGCTCTTCCTAAATGACTTGCAGAAGGCAGTGACAGGTTGCAATTTTAAATCCACTTAGCAGTTTTTTGTGAATAATCCTGTTTGACAGGCTCTCCTGCCCTCCTTGCCTGTCATGAGGCACCGCTGCAGCTCTGGCTGCAGAGGAGCAGAGTTGGTTTGGTTGGGGACACAAATGAGAGAGGGGGAGATTTTCAGCTACTGCAGCCGAGGCAGAGACAACAGAACTGGTATATGAAATCCAGCTGAAAAGAACTTTGATTTGTTAGATACCATGAATAGATATTAATTAATGCTTGAACTGACATTTCAGTATTGTATTTGAGCAACTTGTTCTGTACAAAGTTGTAATTCTATTCATATAGTTTTTAACAATGATGTGCTAGATATTATGAATCTCTTTTTTGTTAATGCTTGTATTAATGCTTTCCAGTAGCATAAAATATGCAATCTAATCAACTTTAATTGCATTCTTCCTGAAGGGAATGAGAGGCTGACCTGAGGTGAGTGATTGGAAGCTGAGCTCAGTGTCCCCCTGCCCTGCCTGGCCATGAGCTGGGCTGTGCAGAGGTGAGGGCACAGCGCCTGCCCTGGGGCTGGGCCACCCTCCTTCAGCTGCACCAGCCCAGCACTGCTCAGGAGCCCAGTGGAGCTCTCTGTGCAAGTATGTTCCCATCAAGATCACAAAAATGCCAGGAGAGAGGGCAGGGAAGGGGCAGGAGGCAGGCAGGATGCTCAGCCCCTTGCTGAGCTGCCGCTGCCTTGTGCCTGGTGACACTGTGTGCCAAGATCAATGCCATGGGATCTGGCACAGGGAAGCCGCCCCTGTCATGTGAGGGATACAAGGATACTCCTGGGCTGGTGCAGGCCTGGGCTCACCAGGAATTCCTGACACAGGTCTCTGCATTTCCACTGATGCTGTAGGTGGCTGCAGCACAGAGTAGGGCAAATAAGTAGTATGTAAGCAGTATATATGGAACACATATATTCAGTGGATAGAAAAGGTGCCTAACACACGTAGCTTGCCTGTGTGGAGCATTTCTCCACATGTGCTTAGAGAGAGGTGTTAGTTATCACATTAGTCAGCAGCCAGTCATGGAATCACAAACAGGCAGCAGTGGAGGATGGTCAAGGGAACTACAGCCACCCACAGCATGTCATCCATACTGGGGGAGAGCTGACAGATGGGCAGAAACACACAATCACACACTGGTTGGCATGGGAAGGGACCTTAAAGCCCATCTGTTTCCAACCCCCTGCCCTGGGCAGGGACACCTTCCACCAGCCCACGGTGCTCCAAGCCCCATCCAACGTGGCCTTGGGCACTCCCAGGGCTGGGGCAGCCACAGCCTCCCCAGGCACCCTGTGCCAGGGCCTGTCCATCCTCACAGGGAAGAATTTCTTTCTTACGCGTCTTTTCTAACTTAGTAGGACAGTCCAAGCTCGCCCTGCCTGTGCCCTGAGCTGTAGGATACACCCAAAGCAGCAGCCAAATATTTGCCTTAGGGGAGTTTCACCAAACACCCTTGCTCAGCGTGGCACAGGCACGGCCTCGTGGCCCTTCCCCTTCTTCTCTGGGGCTGGGTCAGAACAAGCCAGGAGCAATGTAAAGATGAGTCTGTGGGTGCAAAACTCTGCAGACATGAATTTACACCTGGATCCATCCCTTCTACAGGCTCAGGGAAGATGCGGACGTGAGACACCAGATCACCAGGGTCCCTCACTTTTCACCTCTGGCAAGAAAGAATGAGCTTAGAGCAGGTGATGCTCCTGCTCAGTGAGTGACATGTCTGCTGAATTGTTCTGGGGGTGCCACAATTAACAGGGATGAACCCACATATTTGTATTTGATACCATTATGGGAAGAAGCTCTTTCAGTAAAATCTCACTTTTTCAATGGGAATTCTTGCATATATCCTATTTTCAATGTTGATTCACAATACAGTCGGGCTCTCAAGGCCAAACCTATCAGTGTACGTGAACTCTTTCTTCCTCAGGCCTGGACCTGTTTCTTTCCCTCCTCTTCTCCCCTTGAAGCCCTCAGGTAAGTGTGTCTCACCAAGGCTCGCAGTGCCCAGAGCCCCTGCCAGTGCTGTCCCTGGGCTGTGAGGGCACTTTGGGGAGCAGTGGCACAGAGGGCTCTGACACAGAGGGCAAGCACAGATGCCAAGCCTGCTGGTGGGACATGCCCTGGGCACTTCTCCCCTCCCCGCTCAGGCTGTGCCAGGGAGGGGGTGTGCCAGGGGGTGCCCCTGCCCCGGGGATGCTCCGTGGCACCCCAAGGGTCAGGACCCTCAGCCGGGCACAGGGACCTTCACTGACAGCAGGGGAAGGGCCAGGCCTTGGGGCCAGGGAGCTGCATCAGCCCCAAAACATGTGTCAGCAAGATAACACCAGTCAGGAACGCTGTTGTTTGGGCTGAGCCTTTTTTTCTTGAACTTTGTTCCTAGATTAAGCCCCTGCCCTTCCAGAGGCACTGCCAAGTGCCTGTCACTTTATTGCCTCCATTGTGCCAGTGCCCTTTCCAAGCCAAATGAATTTAGTCTTTTCCACGTAAGTGTTTTTGACAGGAATTTCAAACAGGCTGGAATGAATGTGACGAACGCTGTAATAGCAGCTGTTAGCTTTAGTCTGGCTGAATGATCCACTGCGTGTATTTGTGCTGTTGTGTCCCTCCATGCTGGAGCAGTCTGGGAAAATGAATTTATTTTTCTTCTTATTGATTAGGTTAAAATGTTTTTGCTTACCCCATGCTCCGGAAAATACATAAACCTGGTTATTTTATGAAGCTAATGGGATTTTCCAAATTGTAACAGAGACATTTGTTGCTGTGGTGTTTAAGGATGATTTGCCTCACACCCAATTGTCCAAGTAATCGATGCACACAGCACATACACTTGGAGATGTTTATTATTCTGGAGGAGAAAGGGAAATAAAAAAAATAACCTCCTGTTGCCTTTTAATTTCTCATTTCCTGCTTGAGACAGCAGATGCCATTTGGCTGCTCTAGGAGAGATAAATGGATGGGCCAGGTTCCACACTCCACCGAGGAGCCAGAGCTTTGTTCATTAGTACAGCACCAAACGGAAAAATAACCATTAGGAAAACAAGCCAGAGGTACTTTCTTAAGCAAGGAATAAATGCAAATGCATAAAGGCTCCAAAGCCACCTAATGTGGCACTAATTGATTCAATTCCCACAGGGTGCTGCTGAGCAGACAGGTTTATCCTTGTGCTTCAAACCAGAGGCTTGGGAACAAAGTGAATAAAAGCTCTGGCTATTTTCCTTGGTGCATCTCTGGTTTGACAGTGGTGTGGGGCTGGCCTGCCCCAATACTTCTGACTTTACCTACAGAAGTTCATTCCTGACCCACTATTTACATTTCATCTATACTTAATTTCCATTTAAAAATTTGGTTACTCTACAGTTTTCCTGGACTTGTTAAATGCCTGAGATTTGACTAAGTGCAAAACATCAAGTCCAGACTCTGTGAGAATTCAGCTCCAGGGTGGTACAAATATCACACAGAAAAAGCAGTGAGATGGCACAGCTGTGAGAGCGGCAGCAGCTCCCTGGGGCAGGCAGAGCCTGGGAGGCAGCAGGGGGAGCAGAGGGACCAGGAATCCCAGTGGAACCAGGACCCTGCTGCTGGGGATGCTGGGGTGATGTGTGGGGAACCAGCACCCAGAAGGTCTCAGTGCTGTGAATCCATCCACTGGGCACTGTTCCTGGTTTTCCTAAACCCCTCCTGCAACTCCCTTTCTCCCACGCTCTTTTGGCCACTGGCCCCTGGGACAGAGCAGAACAGCACTGGGATATATCACAGATCCCAAATGCTGGCCTGCCTGGGATGGACATCCTTTGGGGCTAGGATGTTACCCATGGCAACCCATGGAGAAATCTGCACCACTTTGAACCCCAGCCTGGGTGCAAAGAGCCCTTGTGCCCCTGCTGTCAGAAACAGCTCCAAGGCAACAGTGCACGGCAGAACAAGCTGCGCTGTGTCCAGTGATACCACAGAATCACAGAGTCATAGAGCGCTTGGAGCTGGAAGGGACCCACAAGGACCATCAGTCCCATCTCCCGCTGAATACCCTCAGTGAGGTGGTGCCTTCATGCACCCTCTGAATATTTTCAGCACTGCAGTGCTATGAGTGCATTTGTGTTTATTTTATACATCCCTGCCTTTAATTTAGGTTGAGTCTGGAATTGATTTTAGAGTCAGTTGTATTTAAAAATTAAAAGAACGAGACCCCACAAACCAGCTGCTGCTCCTCACTGGGAACTGGAAGTTGGAGAATCAAAAATGGAGGTCTAGTTTTAAACAACATTCAACACCCTGAACTAAAGAGCTTAACCTGTTTGGTGTAACAGAAAGATCATTACAGTAATTGGATTACAGCTTACACACACCTCTAAGGAGAACACAAGTGTGCTGGTTTCAGGTTCCTCTGGGCTGGCAGGCAGGTGTGACTTCAGACCCAGTGAGTGCAGGCTGGGACTCCATGGGGGCAGAGTGGGACCAGCCAAGATAAAGCGTCACGGAACAGTTTCCTGGAAGACAGAAAGAGCCTCCTGCCCCTCCGAGGTTTTCCTGCAGGAGCTGCTGCAGGCGGGGAGGGACACGCTGAGCTGTGCCACAGGTTATGATTCTGAGGTCAGACTGGAAAACTTCAGTGATCTCTTCTGGGTTTGGATTCCTTGAGAGCAGATCTATAGTCTACAGGGAGTAAAGTCTGTGAAATACAAACCAAGATACCTGGGATAGCACAGAAAAAGTAATAAACCCAGTGATTATCGGAAGTTAAAGAACACAGTGTTAGATGCTCTTTATTGCAGAGACAAGCACTTAACAACCCACACCCTGCATGGTGGGGGGTGCTTGGATCAGCCTTGTACTGTCTTGTGCAAGATGGGATGAATCACATCCTTGGCCAGGAGGTGAGTTGCCATCAGCACAGAGAAAATGCATGTTTGAATCAGCAACAAATCCTCCAAGTTTTGAGCAATCCATTGAAAAGACAAGGAATAACTGAATCACACACTGGTTTGTGTTGGAAGGGACCTTAAGGCTCATCTCATACCATTCCCCCTGCCATGGGCAGGGACACTTTCCACCAGCCCAGGTGGCTCCAAGCCCTGTCCAACCTGGCCTTGGACACTCCCAGGGATCCAGGGGCAGCCACAGCTTCTCTCGGCACCTGTGCCAGGGCCTGCCCACCCTCACAGGGAAGAATTCCTTCCCAATATCCCATCTATCCTTCCCCTTTGGCAGTGGGAAGCCATTCCCTGTGTCCTGTCCCTCCATCCCTTGTCCCCAGTCCCTCTCCAGCTCTCCTGGAGACACTTAGGCACTGGAAGGGGCTCTCAGCTCTCTCTGGAACCTCCTTTTCTCCCGGTACCTCCCGCCCGTGGGTGGGCTCAGGCAGGGGCAGAGTCACGCTCTGACCGGACGCATTGCACTGTCCCCAGCCCCGCTGTCCCCGTCGTGCCGTGCGAGGGGTCCCCACGAGCATCCCCCAAGCGAGCATTGCCCCCACGAGCATCCCCCAAACGGGCATTGCCCCCACGAGCATCCCCCAAAGGGGCAGTGCCCCCACGAGCATCCCCCAAACGGGCAGTGCCCCCACGAGCATCCCCCAAACGGGCAGTGCCCCCACGAGCATCCCCCAAAGGGGCAGTGCCCCCACGCGCATCCCCCAAACGGGCAGTGCCCCCACGAGCATCCCCCA
>VWZG01002748.1:900467-916058 GCA_013396735.1 Grallaria varia
GCCCTGCCCTGCTCTGCCCTGCCCTGCCCAGCCCTGCCCTGCCCTGCCCTGCCCAGCCCTGCCCAGCCCGTCCCTGGCAGAGCCCCCACGGGCACAGCTCCCTCCCAGGGTGTGGAATCGCATCTCCAGAGACGTGATCCCGCTCCGAGTGTCTGCGAAGGACGAGGGGCAGGGGGGGCTCCGAGCAGCTATTTTGGAGCTGGATTGCAAACCCCAGGCAGTGAGTGCCCCGTCAGAGCAGAGATGCAGCAGCTCAGAGAAGTGTGGAAGGGAAGGCAGACGGAAAAAAAAAGAGTGAGAAAACCCCCCCCGAGATATTCCTGCTTCCTTTGGAGGTTGCAAATGTGGTCTTTGGAGGCCCGGGGATGCTGATTAACTTGCACAGGCAGACATAGACCCTGACATCAATTAAATACTGCTGATGAGGTGAGGTCAATAGTAATTATAACCTGCACATATCTTCATGCATTAGAGACATATTTAATCTTTTTATTGAAAAGCTTTTTACTGAAATTATGTAGTATGATAACTTCCTGCAGTGTGCTGTTTCCTATTAAGTAGATGGAAAGGCAGTGGATTGCACTTAATCAGCTCTTCTTCAGTCAAGTTCCTGCTAAAGAAATACCCTCAGGCCTTCTTTGGTGGTTTTCTTGTTTGTTTTATTTTGTTTAAAAACCTTTTAAATGGCTTTGAAAAAGGAGATAATACTTATATCAGTTTTTTCACACCCTTTCCACTATGACCCTCAGAGTCAATGACCATTGCCATGGGACAGCTGCACTTTTGTGTTTTCCGGGGAAATCCCATTTCTGTGTGGTTCTGGCTTTGTCTGCTGCTCACTGAGCTCCGAGAGGCACCTGGTTCTGCTGGAGCGCTGCGCTGGTGGGAACGGGAATGCCGGGTTGGTCGAGGAGGAACGTCATGTCTTGGAGCTGCAGAGGGAGCTCTGCCTTCCACCTGCGCTCCCTGCCCGGGGTCCCGCCCGGGGCCGCTTTGGGCTGGGGGCGCCCCGCCGCGCACGGCCCTTCCACCCACTGCGAGCCCGCCAAGGAAAACCACGGCTTTTACCGGCTGGGGACACGCTGCCCATGGCAGAGCAAGCCCAGGACCAAGCGGGGAGGGTGGGGGTGGCAGCACCAGGACAGTGCTGGGCACGCGTGTGCCAGCCTCCTGCGGCCACTGCCAGCCATTCCAACGAGTGCCCTTGCTGCGGGTGTTCACCCGGCTTTGTGAACTACCTGTGAAAGCTCACCTACCCGGGCTGCAGAGGCTGGGGCTGATGTCCCTGGGCTGCAGAGGCTGGGGCTGATGTCCCTGGGCTGGGGCTGGCAGCCCCTCAGCATCCATGGGACCCTTGTGTTCCGATGGGCTAATGAAGGGTTTGGACAGTGTTCATTTAATGGTCACCTGGCACTGAGACAAATGTATTAGATTTTTCTGGGACAGTTTATATCCCTTTTAAGTGGCTCTTACAGAAATCTGATGCAGTGGTTAGTGCTTCTGACTCAGGGCCCTGCTATTCCACAGATTTTCCATGTAGTTTGGGGCATCCCCCCATTCCTCGCCCCCTTCTCTCCTGGTGGCACCATTCCCTGGACCCAAGAGAGAGCTGGGGAGAAGCAGACCCTAAAAGAACTAGGGCTCAGATACAATAGTGACCAGAGGGATTGAGACACTTGTGGTGGCTTTGGTGATGCTTAGGAGAGGCTGGAAGTGCCCAGCCAGGCTCAGGGGATCCCTCAGAGGAAAACACCTGTACTGGAGCTCTGGCCCCTCTCAAAGGTGTTGCTGCCACCTGCCCACCAAAACACCTCATTTGACTGGATAAAACATGTGAACAACTCTACAGGTTTGAAGTTGATGAAAATGAGCACCACACTCCAAACCTTTTCAAAGCAGAGACCTTGGAAACCACTGGAGCCTGACACACCTCTCCAGGTGTTATATAAAGTAACTGTTCACAGCACGAGCTGGCAAATATCATATATGATAACTACTAATTGCATGGCACTGAAACATGACTCATTTTCAGTGATCCTGAGTGCATGTTTATACCCTCACAAGCAGCACTGGGAAAGAAGAGCAGAAGCGTTTCGAGGAGTCCTGGCCTGGCAGGTGTCCTGCTGCAGTTCCTGTGAGGGGTTGTGGGGGGCACAGCCCTGTCTGCCCAGTGTCCTGGGGGATTTCTGGGGGCACAGCCCAGTTCGGCATTCCAGGGATTTTCTCAGGGAGCACAGCACAGTTCAGCCATGGCATCCCAGGAGATCTCTGTGTGTGCACAACGTGGTTCAGCCCAGGGTCCTGGGGGATTCCTGGGAATGCACAGCCCAGTTCAGCCCAGTGTCCTGGAGGTTTCTGAGGTTGCACAGCCCAGTTCAGCCCCACCATCTGACACAGAGCGCCCCAGGGCAGCTGTTGGGTCTGCAACCTGGCCGAGTCCCCTTGGCTGCCACGTCCACGCGTTGTGGTGTGGCAGGAGCGTAGCTGTGGCTGTTGCTGGGAGCACCTTGGCTCTGGAATCCATCTGGGAGCCACTGCACCCCAGCCAGGCTCCTCGGGGCGGCCTCTGTTCCTGCTCTGTCACCTGTTTAGCTTCACATATTAAATCTGGCATTTAATTGCAGGTGGTGCTGACAGCGGGGCTGGTCACAGCACGGTGGTTAATCCCACAGTTTGTGCTCACTGGCTCAGCAGGACCAGTGGCAGGGCCAGTGAAGCAGCACACGGCCCGTGCTGGCTGCTCCCACCAGCGAGACCCAGCAGCATTTCACAAGGCGCAGATTATTCCTGGGGTTTGCTGGATAGGCCTTGCCATGAATTAATTGGAGTTTATCTTAGACTGAGAGGGAAATGCCTCTGTTTGCTGTTTTAAACAATTCAGGCTAAGAGACAAAGTGGAGCCAGAAGGCAGCCCCTCAACACTTGGCGTCTGACACTGATGAGAAGGACAGGGCTGAGTGGCTTCAGCTCCTCTGTTTCCTCCTGGGGGTTTCCCACCTGTATGAACTTACTGGAGCTTCTAGATCTGTTCCTGAGTCTTGCAGGCACAGGGGCTTCATGGCAAATTACTGGGCAAATGACAAAAGCCCCATTTGTGCACTGCCAGAGCCCTGTGTTTTCACCTCCCCATCCTTTGCAGCAAAGTATCAGGAATTTGTGTGAATTCCAAGTGGATCTTAGTGTTTTAGGGACATGTGCACATGCACATAGTTACACACACATACCTCCCCCCTGCCTAGATCCATCTATGTGTTGTTGATGGTGTATTTTTAGATGCAATGTAAATTGATCCTGCTCATGAGCTCTGGTCAGTGTGCATTGATTAAGAAAAGGAACAACTGAAAGCTTATGTTTCTGTACATTCTATACAGAGGATTAACTCCAAGGGTTTACTTTGGAGACCCCTCCAGGACTGATGGTGAAAACAGGTGGAGCTCGTGCCACCTTCACTGCTGCCCTGTGTGCCCCTCCTGCTCCCAGGGGTTTAGGAGCTGTTCGGGGCCGCCCCGCAGCCCAGAGCGCTGAGCTGCCGCAGGGCTCCGCTCTATTTTGGGTGCAGGTAGCTATACTTAGGGCTGAGTCATCCCTTCCAGTATCACTTACAGCAGAGCTTAAATGGGCAGAGTCGGTGGCCAAACCTGCTGGTGAAGGATCGAGGCCACGACGCTGACCTGGAGCCTCTCTGGCAGCCACACACCCATCAGGCAGGTGACAGTGGGGTACCAGCCCTGGCCCCTTCTCCCTGGCTGAGCCCAGTGAGGAGCCATGGGGGGAATTCCAGCTGGCACCTGGGCATGGTGAGGTGGGTGCCGTGGCTGTGCCAGCTCTGTCCCTGCTGTGGGCAGGATTCTCCATGGAGGTTTGAGAGGCAGCATCCCCCTGCAGAGCCGTCCCCTGAGGGCGCTGTGGCCTGGGGTGCTACAGAGAGCTGCCAGCCAAAAATGCAGGTCTGCTGCCTTATGTACATCCACTAAGGGCAACTGCTCATACAGCCATTTACTGGGGACAGGACACTGAGACTCCCTGGGACTCCCTGTATTTACCCTTTTTTGAGCAGCCTGCTGATCCTGGAGCCAAAGCAGCTTCCAGAGCACTCAGGAACATGCCCGAGGGGCCGTGCTGGTGCTGGATCCTGCTGGTGTGGCACCAGCCCTGCCAGCACACAGCACTGAGCAATGCTCTCCTCTGCAGTTTTATCCTCGTGCAGAGAAGGAAGGGTAGAGAACATTTTCATTGAATCACAGCCAAACAGGCAAGTCAGCTCCTCCATCTGCTCCCAAGGAGGGTTTGGGTGTTGATTTGCCTCCGTGGGTCTCTCTGGGCTTGTTTGCTCTGGGTTCCATGGGACACCCATGGGTCAGATTTCTTCTGATTTTTGCTGTGCTCTGTTGTCACCGTCAAGTGACTTTTTTGCCCAGAGTCTGAAGGAGAGGAAACAACTCAGAAACAAAGGATTATCTTGGTGAAAAGTGGTTCTTCAAGTAATATCTGGTTCCCTTAAGTAATATCTGAATATTGGCATAACTTTTTTTTAAAAAGCATTTAACATTGGAAACTTTATTTTTAGCATGTAAATGTCAAGGTGAACAACAGCTTTTCAATCTTCCCCTGGCTCCTCCTCCTTCATGCCAGAAGCTCCTGCTCCCCTCCAGCAGCCCTTTGTGGGGCTGCAACTCCCTCCTTGGGGAGGAGGAAGAAGACACTGCACCCGCCAAGGCTGGGAGGTGTTGGGGACAGGGGGTGATGGGGTGGAGATGTGATGGGGACAGGGGGTGATGGGGTGGAAAGTGCTGGGAGGTGATCAGGGTGATGAGATGGGGGGTGTTTGGGCTGCTATGGGACTGGGTCAGGCAGGGGGAGGAAGCAGCCCTGTCCCAGCTCTCTCCCTTCCCCAAAGGACTTTGTTTTAACACAAGTAGTCTTTTAAAAATCTAGGCCAAGTCATGCTCCTGCCAAAATTAGTCTTTGTGCAAGAGCATGAGAAGGAATTTTAATGGGTAGCTGGTATGTAGGGATGAGGGGAATGACTGCTTTTACTATCTAAATGCTGTTTAAATAAGGCTGTAACATCAAACAGCTTTGCCATGCTCGCAGCTCTGTTTTGCAGGAAGCATCACTGCCGCCGCTCACAAATACACAAGAATGTTAAACAACAACTTTTGCTTTGTGCCAAACGTGTCCTGACACATCCCTGAGGAGGAGGAGGAGGAGGAGGAGGAGGAGGAGGAGAGCTCCAGCCCCACGGCAGCGCCGGGACCTGCTTCCCTCTGCCCTGGCTCTGCCCCTGCGCTGGAGCTGCTGCAAACCCCAGGGATTTGCCCAACTGCAACTGAAGGGAGCAGGGAGAGGCACAGCCCACCCTGCTGCACCCGGCCGGGTCCTGGAGCCCTGCATGGAGCCTGCAGTTGGCATGAGGATGGGGACGGGGACAGGGTGGGGATGGGGACAGGGATGGGGACAGGGATGGGGCAGAAATATCAAACAAATGCATAATTTCTCCTCTACAATGCAAAGTTTATGTATCTTCCATGTATGACTGAGCTTCTCTGGTGTTTATACTGAGGATATTAAAACTCAGTAGTCTGCAAAGAATTAAACTTCTGTGGACCCTCAAACGTAATCTTTATTTCTGACATTAATAATAAGATAATGTTTGGTACAAAAAATGTGTTAGAACCCCCAAAAGGTTCTCCCAGCTGGGTCTCAGAGAGACCAAGCAAATCCCCATCCATTGGTGCTGGGGCTGTGGCCTGAGCGTCTGGCACTTCCATTTGGGATGTCTGGCTACGGGCAGGACTGTTCCTTTCCCTCCTCTTTAAGAACCAAAGCAGCGCTGGGGCCGTCGCCCTGCTGGGGAAGGTCTGTGGGAGCAGCAGGGCTCCTGCCCAGGGACTTCAGGCTGTCCCAGGTCACTGTCCCCAGCCTGGAGGAGTGTGCGGGGTGGCCGCTGGTGCTGCTGCGGGCGAGAGTCATAAACTGAAGGGAGGAGACCTCTATGAATTATTAACATTAACAACTCTGCTGTTACTTGGCTCTAAGGAACTGCCAGGAAGGGGAAATGGTGTTTCCAGCACTTTAAATGAGTGGATCTTCTGGTGGTCACTCAAGGACATGAGGATGTTCCCACAGGAAGGCAGCAGTCACTGGCAGTGGGTTTCCTGGTGGGAGTCCCTGCCTGGTTCTCAGCTGGGATGTCTGCAATGTGCCAGAGCTGCAAGACAGGCTGCTGGTGGCTGTGGTGGGCAGTGGGTCACTGCCACCCTGCAGAGGGGTGACACCACTGCCCAAGGAGCCCTGCGCTGGCGCGTGTGCCCCAGGGGATATAAATACACCCAACACTTTGCTGTCCTCTCGGTGCCGCACACGGAGCCACTGCCAGTGCTGGTGACACCCACACTCAGCTGCCACGAGCAGTGCAGCCCCGGGTGTTTATCCTCCTGCCAGCAGACATGGTTCGGTCTCAGTGCTGCTGAGCAGCTCCGTGTCCCTCCGGCCTCAGGGTCAGCCCCGGGGGGACACCAGCATGGGCAGCAGGGCTGGCACCCCTCCAGGGCAGGGGGGCTGGTCCACGGGGCTGCTGCTGCTGGTTTGGGGTAAACCCCACAGAAGGTGTCCCTTCTGCCACGGCCTCCGAGCACTGTCCTTCTCCCAGCTCAGCCTGAGCTCAGCCCCATCCACACAGCAGCATTCCTGGCTCTCCCTCCCACTCCCATCAGAGCCAGAGCCTGGTGCTGGCAGCAGAAACCTGAGCTGCACGGTCTGAAAGCCCCCATTTATTTAATTATTTATCTGTTCTGCCCATTGCCTCTCCCCACGGGCTGGACTTTGTTTTCCAACTGCGATAAAATGAAGTTTAGAATCCAACACCCCCTGGGTTGACGCACGGCCCCACCTCTGCCAGGGTCACAGCAAACTGTGTTTGCCCACTCGGGCCAGCCTTAAACGAAGCCATTGTGGTGACGGGTCACAGGTTGGACTCAACGGTCTTGGAGGTCCTTTCCAACCGAAATGACCCTGTGACTGTGAAACCAGAGGGAAGGGCACAGTCACCACGGGTATTAAACCTGGGGCTCACACACGGCCTGGGTCTGCTCGGGGCAAACACAACCAGCCAGAGCAGAGCCCTGCAAACCCCAGTGCCTCTGAACCTCTGCCTTGGAAGGTTCCTGTGCTGAGGGGGAAGAGGCTGTCTGCTCTTAGTGGACATTGGATGGGAAAGGGAATTTTGGAAAGGCATGGAACAGCATGATGTGTTGAAAACATAATTCATTCACTGCTAAGAAAATATAATTTCAGTAGAAGGGATATTACAGCAAAGCTGAAACACTTGCATGAAGGGCAAAGATAAACCGAGAGGAAAAAAAATAAAAAGAAAGCTAAGTAAATCTTAAAATAAATCCTGCAAAATCAATTAAATACGTATATATTTCCTGTACCTGCTGTTGGCAGCCCAGAATTGCTATCAGACCCTACATCTGGGCCTTCACTTTGTAAGGTCTAGAAGCCTTCCAGCAGAAGTGGGGTCCCAGCAGCCTGTGCCCAGCCCCTCAGGGTCCCCTGAGCTCTCTCAGCAGCATCCCCTGCCTAAGGCCCCAGTGGGGCTGCCATGGGCACCTGCAGCTCCCACGCCACGACAAACAGGGCAAAACTCCACGTGGTGTGACACTGAGGCAGCTGCAGGCAGTGAAATGAGCCAATGGCATAAAAATACAGCTTGACATAAAACATGAAATACCTACATGGCAGGCAAGGCACAGCTAAAAGAGGGTTCCGTGTTTTAATTGGATTTGACATATTAAGCTGTTTGGGAAGGAACACTCACTCTGCTTCCTGCAACAAAGCCAAGGTGCAGCAGCCACTGCCAAAGAGGAGAAAAGGCATTTTCTGTAGGGCAGATTTAACTTTGATGTGTACAAGGAAAGGGCCTGGGAGCAGGTTCTTCTCTGGCTGAATGCTGGGAATGGGAGAGGGCTGGGAGTGGGTGGGAATGGGGCAGCAAGTCAGGCTGCTGCCTGTGGAACCCCAGAGGTGTGGCCCTTGCCTGTGCCCCCTGAGGACACACTGACCCCAAACATCATGGAATCACAGAATCACAGTCAGGTTTGGGGTGGAAGGGACATTCAAGACCGTCCTGTTCCTCCCTCTGCCATGGGCAGGGACACCTTCCACTAGACCATGTTGCTCCAAGCCCTGTCCAACCTGGCCTTGGACAACCTGGCCAACCCCATCCAACCTGGCCAACCCTGCCCAACCTGGCCTGGGGCAGCCACAGCTTCTCTGGGCACCCTGTGCCAGGGCCTGCCCACCCTCACAGGGCAGGATTCCTTCCCAATGCCCTACCTAACCCTGCCCCCTGGCAGTGGGAAGCCATTCCCCGTTGTTCTATGACCACATCACTACAGGCCTTCATCCTCTAAGACAACACATCGCTCATTTATTCATTTATTTTGACTCTCAGTTGATCCACCTGATTCCCCTCAAGGTTTTAGATTTTATTTGCACATGTTTATGTTTAATATTATGCAAACCATTTATGATCTATTTCTAAGGACATATTGCTGCCTGAAGAATCACCTGGAAACGTGAATTAGGCACAATAACACAAAAGGCAGAAGACATGTCTCATAATGTTACTGGGACGGCTCCAAACCAGTTGCTAGGTGAGGTGGTGTTGCGCCAGCAGTGCTGGGCTGCAGTTCTGCTGCCTCTAAAAATAGTTGCAACTTCAAGCCCAGTGCTTGTACATGCAACCAGCCTTGTGCTTTATTACAAGACAAAATCTTTTTGTTCGTTGAAATTACAGACAAGTAAGAGGATTTTTGGCTATTTCATTAAAGGAATTACATAACCTGAGTGCAAATATGAAGTAGTGTCCCCACAGATATTGCAGTCAGATTTCAGCAGTATTTGCACAAAATTTCATCTAACAATATTGAAATCACTTGCAAAATAAGCCTTTCCATGTATATCCTTGAAACACACAGTAATTCAAAGCCACGTAACACATAATGGTTTGAATTCACCAGTCTTATATCTTCAAGGTATTTAAAATCTCTGTGCCTGTGCAGACAGGGTCTAGAAGTCCCGTGCTGTGGTAGAGTTTGAGTTGGTGCAAAGCACCTGAAGTTAGAAATAACTCAGCAAAGGGAAGTGGGGGAAGCTGACCCGTTCCAGCAGGTTGTGGTGGGTTTTTCCCCAAAATTAAGGACTTACCATGTGCCTGAACCAACACCTGCCTGAGGGGCAGCCGTGCCCCTGCACTTCACCAGCCCCAGTGCTTGCACCGGCCCAGTTTGAACTGGCTGCTCAGGAGCTTGGAACAAATTTCCAAACTCAAACCCAACTTCAGGCCTAAAGTTTCCCTCAAATACGTTACTGGAGGCGAAGATGCCACTGCAGGTAACAGCAGCGAGTGCATAGACTGGGAAAGTACCGAGCTTATCCCAGCAAGCAGCAATACCTGTGCTGACATTGCTCTTTACGCATGTTTTTGGTCTGGACCAATCCAAAGACAAAAACTAGGGACAAGGGGAAAAAAAGAACCCCAGGAAGGCAATCAGCAGTTCTTTTGTCTCCTGGCACAGGGTCACCGTGTTTAGGGGCCGCAGAGCTGCCTTTCCCGGCAGGACGGACTCTCCGGGTGGCCGTGGGGAAGGACAGCCCCTGGAGCAGCCCCTGGAGCAGCAGCGCAGCCCCTGGAGCAGCCCCTGGAGCAGCAGTGCAGTGAGGAGCAGCAGTGCAGTGAGGAGCAGCAGTGCAGCCCCTGGAGCAGCAGCACAGAGAGGAGCAGCAGTGCAGTGAGGAGCAGCAGCACAGCCCCTGGAGCAGCAGCGCAGCCCCTGGAGCAGCAGTGCAGTGAGGAGCAGCAGCACAGCCCCTGGAGCAGCAGCGCAGCCCCTGGAGCAGCAGCACAGCCCCTGGAGCAGCAGCACAGAGAGGAGCAGCAGCGCAGCCCCTGGAGCAGCAGTGCCTTGCACACAGGATGGACTCAGCCCTGCAGCTGGAGCAGCCACAGCAGCTGCCTGCACAGGCAGCCCATGTCAGCAACTCTCCAGCGTGCCTGGAGCCCCGTGTCCTTCCTCATCCAGAAGGAAGAGGATGCCAGGCTCAGGGAAACTTCGCAGGACCCCTCCTGAGGCTCAGAGGGCACAAGGCTGAGGGTTCGTGGGACGCACTGAGGAGCCCACCCCTGGGTGGGGCAGGGGGCAGTGGGACGCTCCCAGCACTCCCACGTGGGCTGGCAGCCACCACAATGGCCCTACAGACTCCCCAGCCCCTTCCACCCCTGGCATGGGGCTGGCTGGGGCCGCAGCTCACCGGGACACCCAGCGCGCCCTCCTGCCAAAAGCAGGGCCAGGTGCTGCTCACGCCCCATCCTGCTCTTTAGTTCATCCACTTGGTGTTACATGAACTGGAGGAAAACAACAAATCCACAGTGCTGCGCTGTGAAAATGTACAAGCTGACAGCAGCTCCCGTGGAGGTTTCATCCTGATTTCATGCTGTGTAAAGATATGTAAGAGTTACTGGGCACAAATGAGAAAAAGCATTAACCCCATGAGCTGCAGGAAGCAAATACAGCTCCTGAACGAGAATTGGTGTCGGTCTGGAACTCCACAGAGCACTGTGGCAAAGGTTAAACTCTAAATAACTATTTACTTCAAACTTTGCGGTGTATCCAGTAAATGATTTGTAGTTATTAGAGGATGCCCAAACATACCCGGGGGAAATATAGGTTAGACGCATGACCACAAAATCAGAGCATGTTTAATCTCATTTGATAGTCACAGGCTGTACACTATGAGGGAAGGTGGAACTTCCAGGTGGTCACAGTAGTGAGATGATGAGCTGAACCCTGTTCCTAGTAATCACAACCCATCTTTCTCACTGATTATTAATTACCAGCCCAAAGACTAGAGCTGTGGTTGCATTCTCTTTGCATATTGGATGGATCAGAAACTCCAGCTAAGTGGCAAAGGGAAAAGCCTCTGACTACACCCATCTCCAAGTTTAAGGATAAACACAGGGCTCACCCTGGGGCCCTAAGGCTGGTGGACTGTCTTCCACAAGCACGTTATAGAAAGGATCAGTTTAACAACAGACTTGCCAAGTTTCCCAGGAATTCATAGCTGTGCTTGGGTGCCCAATCTCCCCCGTCTGGCCAGTGTCCTCTCAGATGGGACACCCAACACACATGGCTCTGTTGTTTCAGTAGATGTGGGAGGGGACAGGAATTTGGTGGGATTTTGCAGCGGCTCCAATACCCCATGCCAAATACAGCAATGCTATAAAACAGAGCTCTAGAGGAGGTCGTGAGGCTCAGCTCCATGTTCCAGAGGGATTCAGCGGGGGCTGTGACATCTCAGCAAGTACAGCTGGAGTCACAGGACACAGGAGCTGAGAGATGGAAAATCAACCACGTGCTAAACGTGTTTCATGACCCTGCTTGGTGTGTGGTGGGAGACTCCTGAACATGTCCACGTGGGAAGCTGTGAGTGCTGCTTCCTGCATGGCTGCCCGGCACTGAAAGGGACCTGCATCCAACACAGTGTCCGAGCAGAGCTCGGCGGTGACCTGGTGAACCAGCCCACCTGCAGGGCCCCTTGGCCAGGCAAGGAGCACCGAGCGAGCTCCGGTGGGTTCCGCAGGGGAGCACAGGCTCTGCAGGACTGCCAGGCTCAGCCACCCGCAGGCAAGGTGACCAAAGAGGGTCCCCCGGCTGGACCTCCCTGCTCTGTGTGGACATGGGGCATTGCCCCCACGTGTCCAGCCCCTCGAGCTGGGTTCTGCCACCCTCGGCCTGCACACACACCATGACAGTCGGCCAGCCCTGCCCTGCCAAAGAGCCAGATTGCAGAAACAACCTCAGCAGCTGCCCCAGGCCCAACCTGGCCGTGCAGCTCTGCATTCTGCTGGGGCTGTTTGGGATCTTTTTGCCAGCATGAACTAGTGGAACATTTTATTTCCTAGCTGAAAGAGAGAAATCGACCACGAAACACTAGGAAATGAACAGGATTTTCAATGCAGAGGAGCAGATTCAAAGAATATCCTATTTTTATGCTCCATCTCTGTGTAATTCATCTGCCATTCCAAACAAGACATGCCTCAGCTGAATGAAGCCTCAAATAATCACATAATAGAAGAAGTCATTTATTGTGAATCAGGCTCTTTCTGTGGTATATAAATAGTCTGTGCTGTTCCCTGGGCTTTGTCAGTCAGGATTAATTAGCAATTGACCCTTGGTTGGGATTTCTTCACTACCTCTGTATTTTTCATAGGACTAAATGAGCTCCACACGTTGCTTTAGAGGCTTCCTAAGCTGGAGTTTCATTTACCTCCAGGCTATACATCAGCACTTTAATTTATCACTAGGTTACATATCACCAGCGAATAGTCAGGGTGGAATTGAGTTTATTATAAAGATGTTCTGTTAGAAGACACATTATTACACTGAATGAAACATGCTCTTCAATTTTCCATTAATGCCCAATTCTGAATATGACCACGGAGAACCACACTTTACATACTTTACATTTAGCATTCTAATAAATAAGTTCAATAAATAGGGATTTTGCAGGTGAAGCCGTATGTGTGAACAGAAGCTGCTTTACAATGTTGTCAAAAAGTAACAAGAGCTACTCTTGTTTGTTACAAACCACTGGAAATTGGTAAGTAAAATATAAATATTTTACCCTTACTATGAAGACTGGAGGAACAAATATCTGTTAAAAACACCCTTAGGATTACATAGAACTTAATTTCATACACTAAATTCATAATTCAGAGCATGCTTTTATACTGCTTTTAGCACAAAATATTGTCAAATACATTTATGAAAAATAAGAGAAATGAGTGAGACTGCGCATGTAAGTTTTCGTCTGTGCCTGATCACCAGCTCTCTTGTGTTACACAATATTGCAGTTTGGCTAATTTTGGATGAACTGTTTCATATTTGGAGAAGAACTATAATAAAAGACTGGATTTAGTCTTTAGTATATTGCAACATGTTGTTATTACAATTTATTTGCCAAAGTACAAAAAAATTCATTCCCTCCTCCGGTTACTGTTATATACATACACACATATGTAATATATATATAATCCATTTATATTATCCGTTTTAATAATTATTTTTCTTGGGAAACAACTCTTGAGTTGTCTATAAAGACTGCAAGAACAGTGCCATTCTTGTGCCCAGCGCAGGTAACTCCAGCAGCTGCGCCGTGCTTGCCCGGAAGGCTCAGGTATTTCCAGCACACCCATTTCTCCGCTCTCCCAGTACACAACTCCGCGGGGCTCGCAGTGCCACAGCGGGATCCTGGCAGCCTCTGCCCCCGGCCCGCCCCGGCCGTGCCCGGCACGTCCCCCCGGCCGCCGCCACGCCGGGGCCTGGCACGGAGCAGGATGGGGCCCGCGGCGCAGAGCCAGTCACCTCCACGCGCCTCTGCCCCCCAGCACACGGCTCCGTGCCCGGCGCCTGGGGACGCCCGTGTGCCAGTGCCCCAGGGGCCACCTCGCCTGGGAGCCCTCTGCCTCTAAGGGGGCCCAGATTTGTCATGAACAACCATCGCAATCCAAAAGCACAACCATGCACACACCAGCAAGCCTACCTTTAGTAAAACACCAGCACTGAAAGAGGACTGAACCATAAATGCCACCAAACTATCAAATAATTATCAGCACTAGAAATAATAAAACCGTAAATGATAACTGCGTCGTGACTTTGATTTAAATCCTTGTACACAACAGCGAAAGGCTCGGGCTGTGACTGAGCCTCAGAAGAGAAGATACTGCTCTTATTTTTATTTCCTATTTATAAAGACAGGCTGACTGAGAACATTTTTGAACGTGGGAGACTAAGTCATTAAACCAGAAGCACGTGGATTGCTTTCCTCCTTTAGGGGATTTACTTCATTTTATTTTATCTGACACAAGTCAGAAAGAAATGAGACTACTGAAGGAAAGCTGAATTTTGACATGTTATTTTCCATTAGAATCCTTCCACTGTTAAACTTTTTCTAAGATCAGAAAATGAGGCTTTACCCAAAAGGAGTTTGAGACTGGTAGATTTTCCTCACACACTTGTAGCCCTACAGCCTCCTACTGCCTCAAAGCGGAGGATTTTTGCTAACTGTTCCCAAATCTTCCACATTTGTTCACAAACTGGTATCTCCATTCTGTTTACACTCTGATAAAATATTGAGAGTCATTTCCTCACTTTTGGACTGCACGTTGTGGTCGCTCCTTCTGGATGATTTCCTGGTTGCCCTGGAGAGCCGCCGTCGGAAGGTGTCCCCTGCCAGGAAGTACAGGATGGGGTCGACACAGCTGTTGAGGCTGGCCAGGCCCCTCGTCACTTGGTAAGTGGCATAAACCTTGTCGTTGAAGGCACACATATCTGGAGTCTGAAAATCCACCCTGGCCCTTAGATTTAGGGTCTTCATCACATGGAAGGGAAGGTAAGACACGGCAAAGACCGTCAACACGATAATAACCAGGTAAATTGACTTTCTCCTGAGAGGAGAATTGTCCAAATCTTTGTAAATCAAAGCTTTCACAATGAGCCCATAGCAACCAAGAATCACTATGAAGGGGATGCAGAACATCAGCACCGTGGTGCACATGCTATAAATGAAGTAACTTCGCAGGTAATCATCGGCCGTTGTGTCATAGCACGTTATGGTTTTATTTTTCCTTATCCCCGTTCCCGAGTAGAAGAGTATTGGAGAAATCCCAGCCACCACCAGGACCCAGACCAGGCTGCTGATGTACATGGCGTTCTTCTTCTTCAGCCTCCCCAGCGACTTCAGGGGGTGCACCACTCCCGTGTACCTGTGCACGCTGATGCAGGTCAGAAAGAGAATGCTGCCGTACAGGTTCACGTGGAAGATGAACCTCTGCAGCTTGCACATGATATCTCCGAAGATCCAGTCGGTTTTGTTGAAGTAGTAAAAGATGAGGGCGGGCAGAGTCAGGACATACAAGAAATCGGCCAGGGCCAAGTTGAACATGTAAACTGAGATGCCGCTCCAAGGCCTCATGTGGAAGACAAACATCCAGATGGCCACACTGTTGCCCAAAAACCCAGTGATAAAGACCAGAATGTAGACGGTGGGCAGGTAATAGAACTGGAAGCCGGTTTTGGTCAGAGAACACTTGGTGGTGACGTTTCCCACAGACCAGCCGCCGCTGGATAACAGGTTGGGTTCAGTTCCATTCAGAGCAGCAGAAAGAAGGACTTCGGTCATGATCCTTCCCCCAGAGTCACATAGGTCTGAGGCGAAGCAACAAAGTCGCCACAGGCCCAGTAATGCATCTGAAAAAAGGAAAGAGCAAAGGAAACCTCGCTGGAAGGTGAGCCCTGCCCCGGTTTCCTTGAAGGTTTCCGAGCGGTGCTGCCCGGCAGAGCATCCACCGCAGCACCCGGACCGCGGGGAGAGGGGGCACGGCTGTGGGCACCGAGGGCAGGGCACCGGGGGCACGGCTGTGGGCACCGGGGGCACGGCTGTGGGCACCGAGGGCAGGGCACCGGGGGCACGGCTGTGGGCACCGAGGGCAGGGCACCGGGGGCACGGCTGTGGGCACCGAGGGCA
>VWZG01002748.1:916648-934284 GCA_013396735.1 Grallaria varia
GCCCCCCGGCACTGCCCCCCGGCACTGCCCCCCGGCACTGCTCCCCGGGCACTGCGCCCCCCGGCACTGCCCCCCGGGCACTGCGCCCCCCGGCACTGCCCCCCGGCACTGCCCCCCGGCACTGCTCCCCGGGCACTGCGCCCCCCGGCACTGCCCCCCGGGCACTGCGCCCCCCGGCACTGCCCCCCGGCACTGCCCCCCGGCACTGCTCCCCGGGCACTGCGCCCCCCGGCACTGCCCCCCGGGCACTGCGCCCCCCGGCACTGCCCCCCGGCACTGCCCCCCGGCACTGCTCCCCGGGCACTGCGCCCCCCGGCACTGCCCCCCGGGCACTGCGCCCCCCGGCACTGCCCCCCGGCACTGCCCCCCGGCACTGCTCCCCGGGCACTGCGCCCCCCGGCACTGCCCCCCGGGCACTGCGCCCCCCGGCACTGCCCCCCGGCACTGCCCCCCGGCACTGCTCCCCGGGCACTGCGCCCCCCGGCACTGCCCCCCGGGCACTGCGCCCCCCGGCACTGCCCCCCGGCACTGCCCCCCGGCACTGCTCCCCGGGCACTGCGCCCCCCGGCACTGCCCCCCGGGCACTGCGCCCCCCGGCACTGCCCCCCGGCACTGCCCCCCGGCACTGCTCCCCGGGCACTGCGCCCCCCGGCACTGCCCCCCGGGCACTGCGCCCCCCGGCACTGCCCCCCGGGCACCCCCGGTCAGAGCCCACGCGGGGCTGGAGCCACGGGCGGGGCCGGTGCCCCGGGCACAGCGTCCCGCCCATCTGCTGGCCCCGCGCAGCGCGGGCAGGACAGACAGCGCTGCCCAGAGGGCAGGGGCACCTCGGCGCGGGCAGCCGTGGGGCAGGGGCTGCTGAGCCCTCCCAGCAGTGGGGCAGGGTCTGCTGAGCCCTCCCAGCCGTGGGCCAGAGTCCCCTGAGCCCTCCAGCCGTGGGGCAGAGTCCCCTGAGCCCTCCAGCCGTGGTGTGGAGGATCTCCATACCAAGGCTAAGACCCCTCTGTCCCTCGTGTTCACCGGAGCTCCCGTGGGCGCTGCGGGTGCTGCTCCTGAGCTGCTGCGAATGGTGGAACAGCCCTCTCCTGATTTTGCTTTCACTCAACCCTTTGAAATCTGCTCTGCAACCCAGTTTAAGTGACATGAACATGTTAATTGCTGTAAATGGAACAGCTGAGGAGAAATATGCTCTACTGACCTCTAATTAAGCGCTATACATTTGGCACTTGAGTCAGAATATGGTTATTATTTATTGTCTTAGCAAAACACAATCTGCTGGTTTCAGCCATTTCTTCCTCGTTCCCATTTTCACCAAGTGTGGTGGGTGAGACATGAGCCAGTCAGAGCTGCTCTCAGCTCAAAGCTGTGTTCTAGACAGAGCGTTATTAGTCCTTCATGAATATGTATTCATTTCTCAAACTTTTGAGTCTGTTTAAATTATAAAACTTCTTTGCTGGGAAAGCTTAATTGGGAAATCAGCTGCATATTGTACCCCTGTGGGAATATGCAAGTTGCTGCAGATGGAGTCACCGGCCTGGCTTCACTTTTGGGGCAACTTACACAGGCTGAGGCATTGAAGCAACAGCTCCAATTTTGCAAATATAATGCCTTTTCTTCTTGATGTTAGGATTTTTTCCCCTTTTGTACTCATCCACTAACTGATGGTTCACTACTTTAAGATTCTTTTAAATTGAATATGAAGAGAAAGCAAAGTGGAAAAGGAGACAAGAAGAGCAACACCTGTAAAATCTGTGTTGTACAGTAAACCCGATTTGCAGAGCTGTTCTGTGGTGCCCTCTAGGATTGGAGAGCACTGGAAAAACGAATCCTGAGTCTCAGCATTCCCAGGAGAGCAAACATCCAACCCACAAACCAGACAAACAGCAAATGCAGTACAATCATATCAAGCCTACCATGCTGGTTTAGAGAAAAGCCATCTTGCTCCTTGGAGAATCAGCTACATGAACCAAAGCAGAGTTTATTTCAATAAAGGACTTGAATTATTGTGTAAAAAAATAAAAAGAATATGCAAAGCAATGCTATTAGAAGAAGAGAAGCCTTTTAGTTTCTCCCTTCCTTTGTAATTGCCATTTCATTAGTGACTTTCACTGTCCCACTGCTCTCTGCAGTTTCTCATGGCAGTTTCCTCGGGTTTCCCGTCTTGAGCAAATTTTGAGTCATGCTGAAGCCGCAGTGATAGCATCGGTAAATATGCACTATGAACTCCAGCCTGTTTCCTTCAGTCACCCAAGCTGCACCGCAAACCCAAACCGGAGAGACGAACGGTTGGAGCAGCAATTCCCAAGGCACACATCTGCCAGGGAAGGGGGCATGCCTGGGATTTGTGCTGGTGCTGGAGCCAGCCTGAGCTGCGGCAAGGCTGGGCACGGGGTCAGGCTGTGCAGACCCTGCTGTGCTGCCAGTGCTGCCAGAGCACAAGCAGGAGGACAGTCTGTGTGTGCTGGGCTTGCCAGGGCTCCTGTGGCCATGTTCACATCGACCTCGGGGTGATGCTGACAGGAGGAACAGACACCCCCTGAAGAAGCCGTGGCCACATAGAGAGGTGACACCTTGATGGGCAGAGGGTTCCTGTGGGACCAATCTGTGTACTCAAGGATGGGCACAGAAGTGCAGCCCTGAGGAGAAGGACTTGGGGTGGTGGGTTGATGGGAAACTCAACATGCCCTGGCCATGTACTCTGGCACCCAGAACCCTCCATGTGCTGGGCTTATTCCACAGCGTGGGCAGCAGGTGAAGGGTGGATTCTGCCCCCCTGCTCCGCTCCAGTGAGACCCCATTGACATTCCTTTGGACCTGCCAAGGGAGTCTCCAGGCCCGTGCAGCCTGTGCTGTGTGGGCAGCTCATCCCTGCAGCCCCACGGGCAGCCCACAACCTCAGCATAGCCCTCCTGAGCCCACCGGCATGGGGATGGGATTCTCACATCCCGGGTATAGCAGTTGCACATTCTGGCTGCAGTGCTTCAGCTGCAAAAGGTCCAAACACTTCCATGAGTGAAGAACGAGGCAGATTTTCTCGCAGCCACACTGTTCCATGCCTTCATCCGCAGCCAGCAAACGAGTGCCTTCCTGCCTGCCATGCCGAGCTGTTCTTATTTTGGAGCACAACATGAAGCATGTTGCATTAGCACCTTTCTCTCCATCGCTCCAGCATATGCCTGAAGCTGACTTGGTTTCTGTCTGCTGGAGCTGGAGCTGAATTCCTTCCAGCTTAGTCTCTTAATGCACTTTCTGCAAAATCTGGGATTTTATACTACTGATTTCCATTAAACTGAATGTTTTGTTCCATTAACAACTGATTTAACCCAAATGGATGATATACCTATAATGAGGAGTGAAAGCATGTTGGAGCACAAATGGAAATTCCCAGTCAGTCCAATTAGTGCTGAGCAGAGGAGTGCAAAGGGAATGGGCTGGCCATGAATCCAGCTGTTTCTACCTGTTGGTGCTGGTTATCAGGAAGACAAAGATGCAGACGTCAGTATTTCAAAGTGTGCTGGTGGGAACAAGAGGCCTGAGCCAGGTGCAGACTGAGAACTGGTGGAAAGGACCCCTGTAAATGATGATCACAATGCCTGCTCATAGAGACGGAAAATATATACATATATGTGTGTATATATATATATATAAATATGTATGTACACGCACAAAGAGTGTATAAGGCATGCTGTGTCTCACTTGGGAGTGCTGCTGGAAGGGTCAGGTGAGCACAGAGCTTGGAGGCTGAGCTGCTCTCCACTCCCCACCACAGAACATCTTACCTGCTGCAAAAACGCCTGTTTCACATTTTGCCTGAATTAGTTTGTAACCTACCTACTTGCTTCTGGAGAGCTTCATTCCCCTTCACCTCAGGAAACTCTTTAGGTCAAAAAATGTTTTACTACACTACATTTTCTTTTTCGAGTCTCTGAAGCTTCATTTCTTCCTTTCTCATGTGTCTCAGAAGACAGCATCTCTACCCAGCACCCCTTATACAGCCTGCAGGCTTTCCCCAGGGAGCCTGAAATACGATTTATTTAATTTTAAAATACTACTGCCTGCAGTGTTCAAAATACTTTACAATATTCCCTTTACAACACAACACTCCCTTTTTCCCTTGTGAAGGTGGGCAGTTCTGTCCCTGTGGCACACGTGGGATCCCGGTGGCACACGTGGGATCCCTGTGGCATGTGTGTGATCCCTGTGGCACACGTGGAATCCCGGTGGCACACGTGGGATCCCTGTGGCACGTGTGGGATCCCTGTGGCATGTGTGGGATCCCTGTGGCATGTGTGTGATCCCTGTGGCACACGTGGGATCCCGGTGGCACACGTGGGATCCCTGTGGCACGTGTGGGATCCCTGTGGCATATGTGGGATCCCTGTGGCATGTGTGGGATCCCGGTGGCACACGTGAGATCCCGGTGGCACACGTGAGATCCCGGTGGCACAGGGCGCCGCGGGAGCCGCTCTGGTGCAGGGCGGAGTTCGTGTCCCCCGGGAGGAGGTGACAGGGCAGCAGGGGCACAGGGAGCAGGACTGACTGCAGTGTGCAGCCTCCCTGGCACGGCTCTGCAGCCTCCCTGGCACGGCTCTGCAGCCTCCCTGGCACGGCTCTGCAGCCAGCCTGGCACGGCTCTGCAGCCCCCCTGGCACGGCTCTGCAGCCACCCTGGCACGGCTCTGCAGCCTCCCTGGCACGGCTCTGCAGCCCCCCTGGCACGGCTCTGCAGCCAGCCTGGCACGGCTCTGCAGCCTCCCTGGCACGGCTCTGCAGCCTCCCTGGCACGGCTCTGCAGCCAGCCTGGCACGGCTCTGCAGCCTCCCTGGCACGGTGCACATCCTCCCATCACGGAGCCTCGGCCGCCTCTGTTTGCCTTTCCCGGAAAACAAACCAGTGGAACGGCAGCTCAGGAGCTGATAAGAATGATCAGACGTGCCCATGGCAGATGGGACATGCCCAGCTGGTGGGCAGCAGGGCTGAGCCCAGCTCCCAGCCCGCGCCCGGGCACTGCCAGCGGGACACGTGCCCAAAGTACCAGCGAGGGAAATGTGTTCCCTCCCTCCAGCTACCCTGGGAGGCTGAAACCACCCGGGGCTGGGCCCTCCTCCCACGGAACAAGCAGCAGAACAAGACGAGGCGGACTCAAGCTTGCACCAGGGAAGATTTAGGCTGGATATTGGAAAAATTTCTTCACTGACAGGACTGTCCAGCCCTGGCGCAGCTGCCCAGAGCAGTGGGCGAGTCCCCATCCCTGGAGGGATTTAAAAGCCTTGTGGATGTGGCATCTGGGACATGGAATAGTGGCAGCCTTGGCAGCGCTGTGGGAATGGTTGGACTCAATGGTCTTAGAGGGCTTTTCCAACCTAAATGATTCTGTGATTCTATGACTCAAAGCTCCAGTGATGTTTCTGTCCCGTGCTTGCTGTCCTTGCAGAGTGGAAGCTGCTGCCCTTGGAGGCTGTCAAGCCACAATTTAGGCAGTGACAGAATCCTGCTGTGTTCCACCCTCTTGGAGATACCCCTTCTGTGCCTGCTGTGGCCCAGGGAGCAGCTCCCTCCCCATCAGCAGGAGAGGAGCTGACTCCTCTCAGCATTTTTAATGTCTGAGCTGACATTTTGCTGTCTTGAAAACAAAAGCTGTTCATGAGCTAATTAAATAGATCTCACACAGTATCATGTACACCCCTGGGGAGGCAGAGAGTCCCAACAGGCAGTGAACTTTGTGAGGCAGAATGGCACAGTACTGTGCTGGCTAAAGTTGCTAATTCTCTAATCGATTGTGGCTGCTGTGGTGAGTGTCCAGCACAGGAGGACAGTGCTGGGTCCGTAAGGCCCAGCTGGATATCCAATGGGAATCTCACATAATGTGAATACTACACACCCTTTCTTCTCCCTCTTTGCCTTTTTAATATTATAAACCAACAAGTATAAAAAAGCTGCTCTTCTGGAGTCCCTTCTGTATTCCAGAATATGCAAATGGTTTGTGATAGCACTGCTGCCGTGATGCCCTGTGATACAGCACAGCAATAATTGGAGTTAATGGAGGTGACTTATTAATCCTGGTAGAGCAACTATACTTCCAGAGTCTAAAGATAACTCAGGATCCTGGAAAACTTGTTCTAATTACAGCAGGGAGCAATCTTGCCTCCTTCCTATATTGCCATTTTAAACTGAAATTACTATTCTCAGTAGAAAAGCTCTTTTGTTCAGCTCCCAGCCAAGAAAGATGGTTGTGCTGAGGCGGTTTGATAGTGCGTTAATACTCACATTACACAGTTTCCTCTAATGGCCAAAAAGACAAACAGGCCGGAAACAGTGAAGATCACGTACCAGGGGAGACAAAATTAAATATTTCAATTAAGAACTTGCTACCTAATGCATGGGGAGGATGACGGGAATGAACGTGGAGCTGCCTCTGAGGTGCTATGTCCGAAGCTAGCACCCAGCTGGCAGGGCAGCCACTGGGCCACCAGTGGGGCTCTGCAGGTGCCTGGTGCCTCTTTCCAGTCCTGCAAGGCTCCCTGTGCTCCCCCAAAGCCTTTTGCACCCCAGAGCTGTGCTGCCCCTGCAGTGAAGCTGGATTTCCCTGTAAGGCCAAGGCCCAACTGTCCCAAGCCCTGTCTCTGCTTTCTCTGGAGCAGCTGGCGAGACGATGTCCAGTCCTGCACCTCTGCATAATGGGCTGGGCTGGGTCCTTTTATCCAGGTCTCTGCCTGTTTCTCCATTACCTGGGCAAAAACCTGCAGTGGGAAGGCAGTTGTGTTTTCCCAGCCCAGTGCGGGCTGTGAAGGAGCTGGAGTTGATGCAGCAGGGTCGGTCCCTGCACAGAGAGCCCCGTGGTACCCCTGGTACCAGCCCTGCTGCTGCTGGGATTTTTCAGGTGGATGCAGGAGCATTGTTAACTCTACCCTCCGTGTTAGTGGTCTCATTTGAGACAATGGAGATGGGCGTGAGAGCCACGTTTCCTCAGACCGGCTCTTCAGAAGTTGGGAGTTTTGCATAAGTGCTCCCGCGTCCCTCCTCACCCCCAGGCGGGTTTCACTCTGCCTCACCTCCTGTAGGTGCCCGCGGCCAATGGGGACGGTCAGGCACGCGCCCCGGGAGCCGGGATTTGGTTATCAGTGTTTGGTGGGAGCAAAGCCTTGGCTTTCCCTGGACAGCAGCAGCAAACCCTGCTCTGAGGGCACCTCTGATGTCTCCTTAAAGACATCTCTGGCCGCAGTCAAGGCCAGCGGTGCCTTTGCTGGGAAACACTCGTGCTGTCGGATGACTGGTGCTGATGGCAGTGATTTCGTATTTGTGTGAGGAAATCGTGTGAATGCCCATTCACAAGGTTTCCGAGGCTGCCCCAGGCACTGGCCATCGAGCCCGGAACAGAAGAAGTCAAATGTGGCTCAGAAAAGACCTGCCATTGCATCACCATCACATCATAGAGGTAGCAAGCATCATCTGCTGATGTCTAGCAAATATTAGAAAATAAGGTAACATTGGATTCTTAATTAAATTTCCTCTTTGGTATTTCTTTATAGACTTATTTAAATGTAGGCAAAATTGTTTCTTGATGTTTTAATGTAGATTTGATGAGCTCATCTGTTTGGTTTTGTCAACCCTCAAGATCCAGGACAGTTAAATTCAGGTACTGTTTCAGGTGTTAAACTTTCCAGCTGTAAAGAAGATGTTAAAACTGTTCTAGGAGAGTTTCTTAAAGCTAAGATGATGAAATCAGAGGGCAGTAATGTAATAAAAGATGAAAGCCCAGCATTTTGCCTTTCCACGGGCTGGAAGGAGCCGCAGCCTCCAGCCCAGAGCTGCGGAGGTGACTCTCCTGCTGCTGAAGCCGCCCAGAGCAGCTGTTCTTCGCTTTTCGTTATTCCCTGCCCACATTTTCCTTCCCGATCGGTCCCACACAGGCTGATCTCCGCAGAGGAGGGGCACGGCGAGCACCCACGCGCGGTTTGTGCCTCCCGTGCGATTCCCGCGGGGCCGAGCGCTGACCGCCCCTTTCCCTGTGGGGCCGAGCGCTGACCGCCCCTTGCCCCTCGGGGCCGAGCGCTGACCGCCCCTTTCCCCTCGGGGCCGAGCGCTGACCGCCCCTTGCCCCGCAGAGCCGAGCGCTGACTGCCCCTTTCCCTGTGGGGCCGAGCGCTGACCGCCCCTTGCCCCGCAGAGCCGAGCGCTGACTGCCCCTTTCCCTGTGGGGCCGAGCGCTGACCGCCCCTTGCCCCGCAGAGCCGAGCGCTGACTGCCCCTTTCCCTGTGGGGCCGAGCGCTGACCGCCCCTTGCCCCGCAGAGCCGAGCGCTGACTGCCCCTTTCCCTGTGGGGCCGAGCGCTGACCGCCCCTTGCCCCGCAGAGCCGAGCACTGACTGCCCCATTCCCGCAGAGCCGAGCGCTGACCGCCCCTTGGCCCGCGGGGCTGAGCGCTGCCGGGGTGCGGAGCCCGTGCCCTGCCCGTGCCCTGCCCGTGCCCTGCCCGTGCCCTGCCCGTGCCAGCCGCTCTGCCAGCCCGCTGTGCTCCAGGGGCTCACTGCCCCACTGCAGCCCGCTGCCTTTCACTCCTCCTTGAACTCAAGGGCTCAAAGCGCCCAGTGATGACCAGTCAATGGCTTGTCTAATGGAGCCAAAGACCTACTTTGGCAATGGTTTTACAACGAGGTTTAATTAGGGGAAGGAAGTGCCTCGAAATACCAGTCATGGAAATGGAAACCAAATTATTCAGTTCAGCGCTGCCACGTATTGAATCCTGAATTTTTAGCCTGATGCCAATTCTCTTTTTTATTTTATTTTGGGAATATCTGAAAATGCAGTAATAACAAAGAAGTGTCAGGAGTTCAAACCAAGCATTAGAAGTTCCTTTTTTTGTTCTCTCTTCCAATGGGTGTGAAGCTGATGGGTGTAGCAGCACCTTGAGCAGCACCTCTGCACTGCTGTCTCCACAGCCAGCCCCTTTCATCCCTTCTGCAGCTACTGTTCCCTTGCTCATTATCCCACAGCTCCCTGTCTCTCCAGCCGCCCTGGCCTCCTTCCTCACGGTGCCCTCACTCCTCATTAGGGTGCCCTCACTCCTCATTACCAGGGCGCTCTCGGCTGGCTCCTGTGCTGCCTCTGGGGGAAGCTGAGCAGACGGACACGCTCCTGCCTCAGCACCTGGGCACCAGCCACTGCAGCTCAGTGACACTTCTGTCTGTAGGCAACAATCGAAGGCAGAACTCACCAGCTCCCAGTGATGATGAGGAAGAGGGTGATGCCGAGGGACAAGCACAGGTACACACCAGTACGTGAAATAAAACCCCCTAAAGGTAATCCTGAAGGGCAAAGAAATGCCAGCTCAGCCCTTACTGGAAGCAAAGTCCCTGGCACTCCTCACCAAGGCCATTTCCAGCACAAGGGGCAGTCGCTGAAGCTTCAGTTGGAGCTGCACAAGCTGCTGGTGGGGGTGGCCCTGCTGCAGGGACCCCTCTGTCCCCACATGCTCTCTTCCCTCTTGAAATTCCAAATACAAATAGACACATCCAGTTTGCTTCCAAGTCGCCTCTCTCTGCACCCGCTCTGGCAGTGTACCTTGGCACCCTGCACCATGCAGGGCCAGCACCCGCTGCCTGCTGCAGGCACATCTTCCCCTCCTGCCTTCCAGCCTCACTGCACTAATGCTTTCCATCCCCTAATGAATGATTGTTTATTGTGCTCTTAAGGGATTAACCTTTGACTTTTCAATTTGGAGCTTCAGGAGCTTATTCCATGAGCCCAGTCTAAAATTGTGCTTAAAAAAAATTTCTGGTATAGATAATCCTTCGTATAATCTCTAGAATTTGACTGAAAGAACCCACTGTTAAGGAAAAATACCTCTGTTAATGTTCAAACAAAAGTGAGCCTGGTTGTTGTCATACAACCCTTTTAAAGCTATTAATGATTGATTTTAATGCCTTGTATTTAATGGGTGGGCAAGATTAGCACTGACTTAAAACCATAGCAGACTGGGAGGTGGAAAGGCATACTCTCCTCTGGGAGTTTCTCTCTGCTGCTCTGATTTCTGATAGAAGACAAATCGATTATAATGGGGCAGAGGTCGAAAAGCTGCATTTCCACAACTGCAGAGATGGTTCTGGTAATGATCAACACCAAACTATTCTGCTGTGTCATAGGAGCTCTCCTGAAAGAAACTCCTCCTTTGCGCCCAGGACCAGCATCCTGGCTGGGTCTCCCTCGTTGGACTCTCCCCCCGTCTGACGCCTCCATTGCAAAACACGGATTGAGCTTTTTGTGCCCTGTTCCGGAGAGAAAGCCCATGGACAGGGCGGACAGGAGTTTAGCCCTGATTTAACCCAAAAAATTGGCATGGGTGGGAGGAGCAGAGAATGACATCTCTGCAGCAGCAACCTCACCTGGAGGACTGTGTCCAGCTCTGGAGCCTCCGACACAGGAAGGACCAAGAACTGCTGGAAAGAGTCCAGAGGAGGCCCCAGAGATGCTCCCAGGGCTGGAGCCCCTCTGCTCTGGAGTCAGGCTGGGAGAGCTGGAGGGGCTCACCTGGAGAAGAGAAGGCTCTGGGGACACCTGAGACCCCCTTCCAGTGCTTAAAGGGGCTCCAGAAGAGCTGGAAAGGGACTGGGGACAAGGGATGGAGGGACAGGATACAAGGAGTGGCTTCCCACTGCCAGAGGGCAGGGTATGGAGGGATATTGGGAAGAAATCCTTCCCTGTGTGGGTGGGCAGGCCCTGGCACAGGTGCCCAGAGAAGCTGTGGCTGCCCCTGGATCCCTGGGAGTGTCCAAGGGCAGGTTGGATGGGGCTTGGAGCCACCTGGGCTGGTGGCAAGGGGATTGGAACACGATGAGCTGGGAGGTCCCTCCCCATCCAAATCAGTCTGGATTCTATGATTCCCAGGGTCAGGGTGTCCTGGCCTGCCCAAGGGTGCCTGGTCCCCACCCCATCCCTATCCCTGGGGCTCTCCAGGGGGCCAACACTGGCAGGGGGATGAGGGACAGAGCCACCAATGTGCTTGTTTTCAGCCCAGTCTGATCTTGCCAGGCAATTTAACTGATGTTAAGTGAGGAGGGAGCACTGAGGAGCAGGGAGCAGGACTCTGTCTCCCACCGTATTTGTGCTGTGCCTGCCAGGAAGGCACACTCCACAGTCCTAATGGAAATAAATACCTCCCTGGGACAGGTGCTAATGAGGCTTCATCTGTTTGGCCAAGGAAGCTGCCACAGGAACTCTGCCAAATCCCCTCGGCCCGGCTGCAGTGAAGCAAACAGCAGCCAGCACTGGGGCTTAGGATGGCTGTAAAGTAACGAGAGGAAAGGGATCATCCTGCCCAGCTCACCGGCCAAATAATGAGATCAAACCTCTGAAGTCATAATCTGGTGGGTCAGTGAACAGCACTAATTCTCTGTAAGCTGACAGGTGTAATTACTGGACGCCTTCTGGAATCAGTGGGCTGCAGGTGTCCAGCTGCCCCTCCAGAGCCGTGGGCTCCAGGTCCGCCGGCCCCCACAGCCCAGGATCCCTGTGCCCTGTGGCTGCCCTGGCGTAGGTGAGGGTGCAGGTGGGGGTCACACCCTGACCCCCTGGGGCACAGGATGGCCCTGAGGACACACCTGGTGGCATGTCTGCTGCACGAGGAGCACACCGAGCCCTGCGCAGGACCCTCCTGCCCTCGGGTCCGGGAAGAGACATTTTGCTGCCAAGGGGCCCCAGTGCCAGCCCCTACACTGCTCCCGAGCTGCTGGGCACCAGAGGTGGGCTGGATGGCAGCAGCACTCCTGCCTGGCACATGGGCAGGGCCTGAGCAGCCTGGGAGGAAGGACTGGCTTGTCTGAGTGCTCACAGCCAGCTCATGCCTCGGACACTGCACTGGTGCCCAAGGCAGCTGAGGGGAGGCACTGAGCTGGCAGAGGTGGCAGTCCTGGGGACACTGCAGGGGAGGCACTGAGCTGGCAGAGGTGGCAGTCCTGGTGACACTGCAGGGAAGGCACTGAGCTGGCAGAGGTGGCAGTCCTGGGGACACTGCAGGGAAGGCACTGAGCTGGCAGAGGTGGCAGTCCTGGGGACACTGCAGGGGAGGCACTGAGCTGGCAGAGGTGGCAGTCCTGGGGACACTGCTGTGCTGGGCCATTCCTGGGGCAGGGGCAGTGCTGCCTCCGTGGCAGCCACAGGAGCCCAGGCTGGATCAGGCCCTGCCTCACCAGGCGCCAGCCCCATGAGAAGGGGCTGCACAGGGTGGCCAGGGGGCTGCTGTGTCCCCGTGTCCCCAAGCAGGAGGGCTGCCTGCCCGGCTCCCTGCGGTGACCACGGTCTGGCTACACCACAAGACTTCCCCAGGACATCTGGGGTGTGGGAACTGGAATGGGTTAAGATCCCTTCCAACCCAAACCATTGAGTCTGTGATTTCAGGGCTTGTGCTGCCCTTCAGGCTGTTGACCATCAGTCTGGGCATGCTGGAGCAGAGGGATAGAGTGGTGTCACTGCTGTCTGCACTTCCCATCCTGATGCACAAACCCCAGCAGCAGGCCCCTGGCCAAAGGAATTCCTGGGTAAGTGACAAAGACATCAAATGACTCTGATTTTGCAAACAGAAGCTGCTCTTTCGTGAGAAAATAGCGTGTCTGATAAACACTGATGGGAGGATAAGGGAGCAAGAAGGAAGGTCAGACACGGAGACTTCCCTCACACTGAAGGATGTGTAGAAAACATAAAAACTATTTTTGACAACTCCCTGGCAGGCAGTTTCGCCGTGCAGAGCCACTGCTGAGCTCCAGCCACGCAGGGAGCAGAACCCAGTGTGGGGGAACCTCCTTTTCCAGCTGTGTTTTGCATCCACTGGCTGCTGCTCCTGAACACCCCCTCCAGGGCAGCTCTGACACCCCTCCAGGGCAGCTCTGCTGATGTCCCACCAGGGCAGCTCTGACACCCCTCCAGGGCAGCTCTGTTGTCCCACCAGGGCAGCCCTGACACCCCTCCAGGGACCCCTTGCACCCCTGGGTCCTTCCCAGCTCTCTGCAGAGCCCCTGCCCTACGTACCAGGCCCCAGCTCCACATATTTAAACCTCACCCCTCTCCGTGCTTTTCTCCAGCGGATAAAAACTGATTCTTAAAAATTTCTTTTTTAGCACTTATTAATATTAAAATGCATTTCTTTACAGGGTGTGTAAAAAAAAGGTGGAGCCTTTGGAGGGAGGGAAATGCTAAACTGCACCAAACACATAATTTAATTTATATTATCCTATTTAATTTTATGCTGGGTTTTAAAAGGTTGTTTAAAACCAGGACAAAGGACTCCCTGACAGTGTTAACTGTGCCACTTTGAACAAATGGCTTTAGCAGAGAAATGCACAAATAAATGTGCTGTTCTAGCAGTGATCACAGAGCAGGCAGTGAATCCTCTCACAGTGAAAGCACAGAGAAATGACAGGCTCGTGGTTATTGATTTTGGGGGTTGAAATTAAATTATTTTGTTCTTCAGAACATGAAGAATTAATAGAATTCACACAAGATTAGTATTCAATTAGCCTGGGCTGGGGTTTTTTGTGGCTGGTACTAAAGCAATAAACAAACTTTCCCTGGGAGAGCTGTCATGTCCCAGGGGTGGCTGCCTGGAGGAAGGGGCAGCCTGGGGCCAGCCTGGCCAGTGGCTCAGCAGCCCAGGGCTCCTGCCCCTGCAGCAGCATGGGCCAGAGCCCCTTGCCCGACCTCCAGAGCCAGAAGAGAGGGGACTATGGAGATGATAAATGTACTTGGTGGGGCCCAGAGTATGGATTCATCTGCTCAGTGTGGGCTTGAACCCCAAACCCAGTTAATTCTCTTGTTCCACTTCACCACAGCAGTGCCCTACTCATGGACAGGGCCAGCAAAGGGAGCTGCATCCCACAGGGACACATCCACACGTGGGCATGAGGGGATGGCACTGCCACATTGCACACCCGCCCGGACCCCTCGTGTGTGTCTGAGGCTTCAGAAACCACGCTTTAAACAAGGCAGGAATAATGGCAGTGAACAGCTGCCTCTCCCACTGTGGCAGCCGTGCTGAGCTGAGCCCGCAGGCTCGGGGACACTGCCCCACCTCTGGGCACGGGGCTGGGATCACCATCCCAGTGCCATCACCATCACCATCCCCACCCCAGTGCCAACACCACCACCATCCCCATCTCAGTGCCATCACTGCCCAGAGCTGACGAGACCTCGGCTGGCCTTGGCTGTCCTCTGGATCTAATGATGGGAAGTGTCACCTGTGGGGCCCTGCCCGTGACCCTGCCCAGGACCACCTTGCCCACCCTGCCCCAAGGGTGCCTGCAGCTCCTCCACTTCAGGAACATTAAGGACAAGACTCATTTTTGCAGCTCGCAACTCTACATTAGAAAAGATTCAGGTGAAGATTTTTGAAAGTATTTTCTGCTGATAATGACAAAGTTGATTTTGGTTTGGTTTTGAAAGTGACAAACTACAACAAGGTAATTATTGAAAGAAACAAATGGGAAAAAACTATCTATGAAACATCAAAATGCATTGAAAGTGGCTTATTCTAGTGCTTGTGAGGTCCTCGAGCAGCCTGCCAGTGTTTGTCCCTGGGCCCTCTGACCCTCAGCACTCTGGGTGTGCCCAGGCACTGAGCCAGGCAAAGAACAGGAGGACCTGCAGGTTCTGGACCTGGTCTGCAGAGCCGGGCAAACACATGGCCTGCAGGAGGCACACCTGTGGCAGAGGGTTTGGAGCTCTGACCGCAGGTGTGACACGGGGCAGATGCTCTGGGACCATCCCTGTGTCCCTGCTCTCCAGAGCACGGCTCTTGTGCCACCCTCTTGCAAAAGCAGAGCGTTTTGGCAGAGAGGATTAACTCCCTTTTGTAGGAAAATAGGAGAAAACAAGTATTTTTTCTTTATCTATATCATCTTTAAGGTTCCCACAACCTTGCAGAAGAGAGATCAGAATAGCATGAGCAAACGTGTTTACAGCTTCACATTTAAAATTGAAACGTGTTTCTAACCTGACGTCTGTGTATTTTCAGCCCTTTCCAAAGTGCTTGTTTTGCTTTCTATGGCTTCTGCTTCATTATTCTAATTTAATAAAGCTGCAGCAAAGGCAGAGCGCCGACTCTTTGTGGCTAATGAAAGACATTGATTTGTTTGTACTTCTTGTTATAGATTTTTCCTAATTACAGGCATTTTTCAGAGGCAGTTGAAAAAGTAAATGAGCAGCTGGTTTGAATGTGCAACCTATTATTGTATTTCCTAGAGCTGTAGAAAAAATTATTACACTCACAGTGGGATGGTTTTCAAGCAGGAGGGCAGAAAAGACATTTTTCAGGTGGGAGTCCACTCACCTCTTTTCCTCAGTGCTACTGGCAAGAAAAAGGCAATTTTTCAGTCCTTCTGGCCTCCCTGGAGATATCCACCAGCTCCGAGTGCCAAGAGTGGGCTCTCCCCAGGGGCCCCCATAAAGCAGCCAGGGCAGGGAGGAAGGGGAGCAGCATCCCTGGGGCCCTGATGGGTACAGGAGGACAGGGTTCTCCCGGGGCTGGGTGAGCACAGATGGGATGGCAAACAGAGCAGAAGCCCTGGGTGGAAGGTGCTTTTCAAAGCAAATTAAAACAGTCAAGAGAGAGGGTGATGGAGCAGCACAGCCAGAGCCTGTGTAGAGACCCCCGAGACCCTCTGGCAGCTCAGCTGCTGCTGTGCCCCTGGGGCAGGTCATGGTGGGTGCTGGGCCCCAGCCCAGGACCACCAGCACAGAGGGGGCCCTGCTGCAGTGACAGGTGACAGCACAGACACCACAGGAACAGGGGCTCTGGCACTCAACCCACCAGACATGCTGTCCATACAAATCCCAGGGTTGACTCCGCTGGAACACCATTCATACGGATCTGTACAAAAATTTCCCATTAAACACCAATGGGAATACCTCCTGAGGTAAACACAGACTTTTCTCTCCAAGTAGTGATGTTATTTACTGCACAATGTACGTATTTAAAGCCATAGGCAGCCCTTCCATCAGGGGAGGGCAGGGCCAGCACAGCCCGGCCACTGCTTGTCATGCAGTTCCTTAGAAATCACGCACATGTTACAAAACTATTGCTAAACTCTGGTAACTCATCCAAGTCCCAGCCCCTGCACGTTTGAGTCATGCTCCCAACAAAGGCTGATTTTCCAATAAAAGAAAAGCATTACACTCTTCTCTAGCCCATAGGCAAGAGAAGTTGTAGGGTTGGTCTTGCTGTTATTTTTTTTTTTTCCCTTAGAGATAGCATACTTGATTGGAGAAACCATTTAAGACCAAAAAAACCACCAAAAATCAGTTTGGAGCCTGTGCTCTTTGCGAGGGCAAATCAGGAAAAAAATGAATTTTGAGCCAAAATATTCACCTTTTCCCCTGGCAATGTGCTGCAGAAGGGCACAGTCCCAGGGTGCCTGCCAGCACTTGGCGACTCTGCCCCTTCACTGACACATTTTTGCAGAGCAGGGAAGAATTGCAGGCTCAGACTCACCAAGGTGCTGCCGTTGGAATTCTCTGCTGCCTCTGTCACTGCATAAAGGTGCCCCAGGTAGCCAATAGTTGCTCTGTAGCGTAAGTTGCAGAGAAAACACTGAGCATTTACCTAAGGGCAGAGATCCAAGACCCTGCCCTGCGTGCACTCCCTGGGTGCCCAATAAAGCCCCGGGCACCGCCCGCTGGCACTGCCAGCCCCGCGGGCTGGGACCAGGAGGGCTCCCGGGATGGGAATGGGGTGGCCTTCCATTGCTGGGGCTGTGCTGCTGCAGGGGCAGGAGGATCAGGGGTCACCGTGCCACCCTCTCTGGCTCCTGCAGGCAAGGCTTCTTCAGAGAAATAATCCTTCTGCTCCCACATCGTGAATTTCTTCGCATGATTCATTTAAAAGCAGACTTCACTCCAGTGGGGTTGGCCACGCAGGCTGTTGCAATGGAAAAGTGCGGGCAGGACTGCGGGTGGGAGGCTTTGGGGCTGCCAGAGGAGAGCCCAGCCCTGCCCGGGGACCAAATCCCTTCCTCTGCCCCTGCTCCAGCTTTCTGGGGAGCAAAAGGGGGTGATGGAAATCAACCACCCCAGTGAAACACTCGGCAACCTAGAGCTGCAAAGGGCTGTCAGACTGCTAAATCTATTGCAGCAGGAGAACAGAAGCTTAAAATTCCAACAGAACTTTCAAATTCCATCATTACTGTTTCTGCCCCCAAGGCTCAGAGCTGCACACAGGGTTGGGGTCCCACGGTGGGTTTGCGGCGCAGGTCGGGGGGCCCTCCAGCCACGGCCAGGGGGCAACGCTCATCCCTCCTCAGGCAGGAGCAGTGAGAGGAGCCAAAAAGAAACACGGGAGGAAAACATCCTCCGAAGCCCAGTTTGGAAACAAGGAAATGGCATTATCACCTCATTCAAACCCTCCTTGGCTGCCTTGGGGTGTTCGCAGCAAATGCTTTGGGTTTTCTCCCTGGAGAGCTTCCCTGGGTGTCGGTGCCCTCGGTGCCCTCACTGCTGGAGCAGGCAGGGATGAGTAGGGGAGGCTGGCAGGATGGGATGGCAGGATGGGGTGGCAGGATGGGATGGCAGGATGGGGTGGCAGGATGGGGTGGCAGGATGGGGTGGCAGGATGGGGTGGCAGGATGGGATGGCAGGATGGGGTGGCAGGATGGG
>VWZG01002748.1:934732-1001847 GCA_013396735.1 Grallaria varia
GGCATAGGCAGGGGCACAGGCAGGGGCACACAGGGGCACAGGCAGGGGCACAGGCAGGGGCACACAGGGGCACAGGCAGGGGCACAGGCAGGGAGCCAGGGGAGCCCGGGCCCTTTGCAGCAGCTCTGTTTGCAATCCAAGCTGGCTCCAAACAAATCCCCCATGGGAAACACCTGCCCTGCAAAGCCAATGGGGAATCTCAGCAAACCTGAAGGGACCTGGCTGGAGACAAACACAGTGGTCAAAAGGGAGCCAAGGGGCTCAACTCACTGCTCAGCCCACCTGAGCACCTCCAGGATCCCAACCTTTTCTCTGCTAGATGTGCCAGTGCTGGTGGCACCCACGCTGGCAGCTGCACCACCCTGTGCACAGGAGCTCGGTCCAGCCCAGGGTCACAGCCAGCCCTTCCTGCACAGGAGCCACCTCGGCCCTCCCAGCCTGAAGGCGGGGGGTGAGCCCGGCAGGTCCAGCTGAACCAGAGCCTTTGTGCTCTCTGCTCTTTGATGTCCCTGCTATCCCAGGGGAAGGAGTTCAGTGGCTGCCGTTTGGGGTGGTGGTTTGTTTGATTTGGGGTTTGAGCACATTGTTTTTATTATTTAAACAATAAAGAGGAGATTGCACTCCTCACACAGCTGGCAACCTCTCCTGCAGGTGCCAGTCCCTTCAGCGAGGTGGGAAATGTCCCTTGAGCTGTAGAACACGTGGTTCCCAAAACCTGGAATTATGTTTCTCAGCTAATTCCCTTCTTGTCCTTTTGTTTTCCCTCTGGAAGCTGCTGCTGTGCTGTTGGCGAGGGCTCCCTGAGGCCCATGGCAGTGGGTGGGTTGCAGGGCTGGTGCTGACCCTCAGACAGGAGCAGGGCACTGGGGGCACTGGGGGCATTGGGAACACTGGGGGCACTGGGGGCACTGGAGGAGGCTTCCCATGTCCCCAGGCACTGAAACGCAGCTGCTTTTCCTGCCTGCAGCCTGACCACTGCAGCGCTTCCCTCCCCTCCCTTGCCTGCCCCGGGTGACACGGAGCCTCTTTGGTGCCTCAGGAGCACACACTGCAGAGCACACACTGCCAGGGCAGCTGCTCGGGCACCGGCGGGCAGCGCCTCCAGTGCCAGGGAGGGAGCCAGAGCGGGAGGCGCTGGGAGCAGCTGCCCCCTCCTCACCCTGCACACCCGGGGCACCTGCCATGGAGGGAGGGCATGGCCAGGCTCTGCTCTGCCCTGCTCCACAGCATGGCGTGGGATGGCATGGCATGGGATAGGATGGGATGGGATGGGATGGGATGGAATGGGATGAGATGATGAGATGAGATGAGATGAGATGAGATGAGATGAGATGAGATGAGATGAGATGAGATGGCATGGCATGGCATGGCATGGCATGGCATGGCATGGCATGGCATGGCATGGCATGGCATGGCATGGGATAGGTTGGGATGGGATGGGAGGGGACAGAGCAGCTCCTGGCCCCTGGCTGTGGGCAGGGGGACGCAGTGCTCCCCAGGAGATGAGAGCCTGGAGCACCCCTAGCCCTGCTGTGGGGCTGGATCCCCCCTGAGTTCACAGGCTGATCAAACAGTCTGTACTCTTGAAAAATCCCAACTGGCTTTCAAGGGCTGAGAAAAGTGATCCCTAATGGCTCCTCTTTTATCTGAACTTTTGACCATTTCTGCTTTTGTTGACATTTTGTAACTGAGTTATTTATAAATTTCCTTCCCTCCACCACAGGCTGCTCTTCACAAACAGCTGTTCTGCACAAAAGGCTTTGCAAGACTTCTGTCTCTCAGGCCAAGTTATCTCACTGCCCCCAGACACAGGCCTGCTTAATAATTAATGGCTTTTTTTTTATTTCCTGGAACATTGTAGAGATTCCTCTGGTGTGCTGAAGGAAACCAGCCCTGTGCTCGGTGCTTGGACAGCGGCCGGGCGCGGGGCAGAGCTGGCTCCTGGGAAGCTCCCATTCCTGCTGGAAGGTCTCACTTCAGAAGGTTCTAAAGCTTGCCACTTCTCACAGCTCTGGGGAACAGTTTTCAGCTGTGGAAAACCAGCAGCTGTTTGCAAAAGACAGCCCAGTCCCAGAGACACCAAATGCTGTGTTTTTGCAGCAGCTCTGGTGGTGCTGGTCGCTGCTGGTACCTCCATGGGCCATTATTGGAAACATCAAATGTTGAGAGAGAACAGCACCTGAAAGTGCTGCCCTCCACAAAGAAAACCCTCAGGGAGATTCCCTCTCTCCATAAAGGGCTTGGAGGGTCCCTGGGACACAGTGCAGAGCTTTGCCCTCCCAACCCTGGTGGCCCTTGCTGGTCACCGACGGTTCCACCACCAACACCCATCACAGCTCAGGGGCCACGTTGGACCTGGTTCTGAAAACTGAATCACTGTTTCTCTTTCCTGGGCAATTCTAGCATGTTCTGAAGTGAGCTGCAAATTTTTAACATTCATAGTTGCTATTCAGTATTTTGAGTCAAAATATTAATTTTTTTTCACATTGAGTAGTGTTAAACCCAAAGTGCTAGAGCATGGCAGTGCTTCAAGCTGCTAACAACATTCTACTCTGAAATGTTCCCATAAATAGGAAAGACTGGATAAATTATACTGTACAGCTCCATAAAACTGACATAAAACCACGAACAAAACTAACGGGGAAGAAAACCTCTCCTCAACAAAGCTTAACTGAGCACTTTAATTCTCATCTCCAAGTCTTTCCTTGTTTAACCCAGGTTTTAAAAGATCTTTGAAAGTTTTCTTTCTTTTTTTTCTCCCTTCTTCTTCTTTTCAATTTTTAAAACAGCTCTAGTTCCATGCAGCTTTGCAAAGTGAGTTACAGGATTTTTCCTCTCTCGTTGCTTTTACTCCTCTACTGATAACAAACTACAGCAAGCCTGGTGGGAAAAAGCCTGTGAGGGGATCAGAGCTGCTGCTGCCAGGCTGGAGCTGTCCCACGGCTGTCCCACAGCTGTCCCATGGCTGCCCCACGGCTGTCCCACTGCTGTCCCACTGCTGTCCCACGGCTGTCCCACAGCTGTCCCATGGCTGTCCCACAGCTGTCCCATGGCTGCCCCATGGCTGTCCCACTGCTGTCCCACAGCTGTCCCATGGCTGCCCCACGGCTGTCCCACTGCTGTCCCACTGCTGTCCCACGGCTGTCTCACAGCTGTCCAGGGCTGTCCCATGGTTGTCCCATGGTGGTCCCACGGCTGTCCCACAGCTGTCCCACGGCTGTCCAGGGCTGTCCCACGGCAGTCCCCGTGGAGGGACAGCCCCCAGAGTTGACTTCAAGCCTCCCCCAAGCAGCTCTGAGCGCAGCATTCTCCCATCCTGGTGGGTGGGGTGGCTCCCTTCCCTCCTCTGATAAAGTATCGCACATTTTTGCGTTATCGCAGCCATTCCTGCGTCAGTGGAATGTCAAGGCATGTCAGTGTAACATCAGGCAGGAATGAGGCTCCCGGGAATGCCGGGTGCCTGTTGTGCATCCCCACTGAGGGACACGGTGCTGGCGCTGCTGCAGCCCCATGGGCAGAGGGACTGTCCCTGTCACTGGGACCCCCGAGCCAGCCTGGTGGGGCAGCCCCCAAAGAGCACCCTGGGGCCATCTGGGCTGTCCTGGGGCCATAGGGCTGGGGGCTTGGGGGTTTTTAAATGTCCATTTCTTCATTTGTCTGCTGGCACAGCAAACCAGGCTGCTGTGCCCTTTGCCCCCAGAGTTCCAGCTGTGCAGCCCTGGCACACATCCTGTGCCATCACCGGCTGCCTCTGGCCAGGGGAGCTCCTCAGCTGGTGGACAGACACACTCGGCTCTCATGGCCTCTGTAACTCAGCACGAGTCTGGCAAGGCAACATTTAATTAAAGCGAATTCCCACATGATTTTTGAACATTTTTGTTTTAATTATGGTGCATCAAAGTTTTATTTTTAATGAATTTTAGAGTCTGGTGGTGATCCCCATCCACTACCGAAACTCAGGAGTGCATGTATATGTTCATTTTTTGATATCTTTTTTTTTTTCACCCTCCACAAACATGCAAAGACTTGAACCTGCCTGCACGAGGAAGTGCCAACAGGTCAGGGTGATGCCCATAGAGGGGCTCAGGCACTACAGGGCCAGCAGTGCCCATGGGACCCAGCTGAGCACCACTCAGCCCTGCTGGGACCAGGGGACACGGGGCCCAGCTCTGTGTGGGCAGCCCAGGGGGGAGTGCCCTGCCAGCTCGGCGGGTCCCGGTGCCAAGGCTGCATCCCAATCCCCATGGCTGCAGGTTTGGTGTGGAGGACAGGAGCAGAGGACAGGAGCAGGGTGGGCACTTTGCACCTCCGCATGGGAGCTTTGGCCAGAGCAGAGCTGGGGGCTGTCGGCAGCTCCAACCGCAGCCTGGAGCGGGTCTGGGGGGACAACACCTTCCTTGTCCCCAAACCACCTGCATCCAGCCTGCCAGCAGGTCTGGGAGGACAAGAGGCACAAGACGCCAGCACGCCCCGGCTGTGACAAAGACACAGGACAAAGTCCAAGCTCCAGCGTGGTGTTAATGCTCCTCTTGTCCTCCTTTAAGGCAGAGGGAGGAGCACGGTCACAAGCAGAAGGCACGGATGGTGGGAGGGTGGAAGGCACATACCGTGGAAGGGTGGAAGGGACCCTGACGTGCACTGTCCAGGAGTGAGGCAGGCAGGACCAGATGTGCAGGATGTGGTGGGAAGGCCCTCGCCCCACGGAGGCTCCACAGGCGCTCCTCGTGCTCCTCGTGCTCCCACGGCTGCTGGCAGGAGGGGCTCCTTCCCTCCCACCTGGGCAGGGCACCAGTGCCCACAGCACCGGGCTGCACTGGAGACAGTGGCTCCCACAGAGGCATTCCCAGCTTGGCATGGGATCCACTGCCCAGGCAAGAAGAAACACAAAGCTGTTGACACGTTGCTTCCTGTTCCCATTGAAAACCACGTTGGAGCGGGGCTGCGAGAAATCACGTGTCGGATTTAACAGATTTCTTCCCAGAATTAGGCTTTGGTTCAGAAGAAGAGGATGGGAGGGATTAAAAAATTAATACAAAATGCTGTTTGCCTGAAAGGACTGTCACAGCATGCTCGGAAAGGGCACCAGGCCCTTCACAAACTCCTGCCCTGCAGGAGCCTGAACTGGTGCCACTTGGAAAGCAGAACACTGAAAGCAGCCGTTTGGTTGGTGCAATCATTAATATCCACTGCACCAGGAAAGGATTTACAAATCAAGTATAAGAAAATGCTGCCCATCTGTCACAAGTGGGAACCTTCAAACTGAAGCATCACAAACCATTGCCCAAGATGGGGAGGGAAGAAAAGGGAAAAAAAAAATAATAAGGAAAGGAAAGGACAGTGTTGGGAGCGTGTCCCTTCCCTGCCATCAGTCTGGCTGGCAGCAGGCTGGAGGGACAATGACCCACCAGGCAGAGCAGGGTGCAGTGCTGGCACCTTGGAGGGCAGCACTGCAAGGAGCTGCAGCAGGGCAAAATGCCAGGAGTCACTGGGGAAGTGGAGAGGCCCAAGATCCAGCACTGAATATGGAATGACACAGGAGGGACACGTGGAAAACAGAGTGGGGTTCTGGCAGGTTCTGGCAGTTTCTGACACTGGGTGCTGCCTGTGGGACATCCCCCTGCACTTGTGTGTTGGGGCATCTCAGGGCATGGGGTCAGCCCCATCCCATCCCATCCCGTCCCCATGAGCAGCCCCAGCTCTCGTGGCCCCAGCTGCCCTGTTCACCCTGGGAGCAGCCCGGGGTTGCAGGACGCCAGAGGCGGCTTGGGCTGCAGGGAGGGACCCAGGGGGGCCAGTGGCACCCCTGTGGGGCCTGGCAGTGGGCACACAGCTGCCAGGCACCAGCCACAACCTCTTCTTCCTTCCCAAGAAAAACGAGGGGTCCTGCTGGCAGCTGCCAAGCTGCAGAGCCACGTGTGGGAACTCGCAGCTGGATTATGTTTCTGCTGCCCTGAAAGCAACGTGATGACTGAATTCCTGAGAAAGAAAACAGATTGGGAAACAGAAGATTGCTCAATGCACCTGCTGGTGAGTCAGAAAGCACAGGCCCAGCACGATCCCCACGCTGTGAGTGGCTGTGATGGGGATACCCAGGGGCAGCAGGAACAGCCCTGGGGGGAACAAACCCCTCACTCTTCTGGCAGAGCGTCTGCACACCGGGCTCAGCTCTGGGGCGGGGATTCTGAGCATGCTGGGCTGGGTCTGGCACCCGAGACCTGGCTGGGAACCCAGGGCTGGAGTGCTGTGGTGCTGCCCCAGCCTACCTGGTGGCATGGCCACCCCAGGCAGGGACTGGCACGGGTGGGTGGGGGGCTCCTGGGAACTGGCACAGCCCCGCGTTTCCTGAGCAGTCCCAGCAAGGATGGCAAACACCCACCTTGGCAGCACTGCTGTCCTCAGCAGGCTCATCACCGAGTGCCAGCACAGAGCGGCCCAGCGCTGCCAGGCCAATGTCAACGCTTGTCAACACCTGGTGACAGCAGGTTCCTCCAAAGGAAAACAACATGGACAAACCACGTGAAAGGACAGAGCAGCCCCAGCGTGTGCATCTCGCTGCGGAGACACAGGCCCTGCAAACTGCACGGAGTTGGTCTAGAGAATTTACACAAAGTCTGATCCCTGGTATTGGGAGAGGTTAAGACAGGCAGGCAACAGTGACATTTGGGAGGAACACTGATAGAGGCTCAGGCACCCCTGAAAAATGTCATAGGAGAAGTGGGATTTTGTGCATTCCCTCCAGCTCTCTCCCATGAGCTGCTCCTCTTCCCTCTTTATCTGTGCATCTATTTTAGGATGGAGTTTTCGCTTTCAGCACAGATGTTCAGAGCCGGGTTTCGTGCAGTACCGATCTGTACACATCATTGTCCTTTTTGCACCACCAAGCACGAACCAAGGAGGAGCTGGAGACAGCAGCAGCGGGCAAGTGGCGCTCGAGGCGTGTTTTCCCCCTTTGCTTGGGCTGCCGATGCCACCGGCGCAGCTCCCGCAGCCGCAGCCCCTCGGGGTGTCCCCAGCAGCGGCCGGGCCGTGGCACCGCTGCCCCCGCTCAGGGCCGGGCCAGCCCCCGCAGTGCCCAGCGCTGGAAGGGCCCTGGGGGGCCAAGGCGAGGGCAGAGAAGGGGCAGCGGAGCCGCTCCGTGCCCCGACACTGCCCCGGGGCGCCCCCTCGGGCAGCTCCGGCGGGATGTGCCAGCGCGCACACGGGCACCAGGACCGTCTCCAAGCTCCAGCCAGCTCCAAAGGGAGCGTTCCCGGGGCAGAGGCGGCGCGGGATTCCCTGCGGGATGCTCAGCCCTCCCCGGGGCCGCTCCGGTTGCCCCGGGCCGCTGCGCCCCTCTAATGCTGAGCCCCCGCTTGGCCGCGCACCAAGGGCGGGGGCGGGCTCTAAAACGCAGCTGCATCGGCGGGGGCGCAACGAGCAGCTCCCACCGCTGACCTTTCCCTGGCCCAGAGGTTTACACTGAGAAGGGAAGCACGGGCTGTGGGCGGAAAGGTCACTCCCTGCCGTGGGCTGGGTCTGCTTTGTTTCCCTCGAGCAGCACTTTGCAGCGCCCCTGCATAGAGCCCGGGCCGCGAGGCAGAGCCGGCCTGTGCCAGTGCTGTGCCAGAGCTGTGCCTGCTCTGTGCCAGTGCTGAGCCTGCGCTCCCCATGCAGCCAGGGCTGGGCAACAAGCACGGCCCAGCACGTGTGGCTTGGGATTAACAGCAGCACCCAAGCAAGGGCAGAGGAAAAACCTTTCCCTTCTAATTTCTCCCATGCAGATGCTGCTCTGCAGCACGAGTGTCCCACTTCATTCCCAGCTAAGCACTGGCATCCCACCAGCACCCCACGGCTCAGGCACCTGCACTCAGCCCTGCCGTTTCATTTCTTTTTCCCCAGCCTTGGGAACAGGATGGGCTCACTCTTCCAAGCACTTGGATACATCCCCCACCTTCTGGAAGCGCCCCAAATGCCTCCCACCCTGTAACTGAGGGCATGTGGAAACAGGCAAAGCACTTTTGCTCTCTCCACCCCAAAGCTCAGGGTTCACGCATCACCAGGGCACCTGCAGGAGGCTCATCCTCCTCTCAGCTCCTCAGAAGCAGCATCAAGCACCCGATGACACCCCTCATTTAAAAAAATCACTTAGAGCCACGACAGAGGCACAAAGCCAGGGCAATCCCAGGGCACTGCAGCCCCACTGGTGTTCTGCATCATTAGTCAGACACACGGGGTGAACTGGACTGTCCAGTGGTCAGGCTGACCAGGTGAGGAGACCCCAGCCAGCAAGGTACCCCCCATGCTGATGTCCTCCCAGGACTCTGGATGAGCTGTGTCCTGGAGATTGTCCCCTCCAGAGATCCCAAGCCATACCCACCCCAGCAGCACCCAGGTCCTTACCTGCACACAAGAGAGGCTGCCGAGTCCCCCCTGCAGCCCCAGCTGAGCCCCCACACCCCCTGCCTGGCCTGGGGCCACTCAGCCCCACCGCTGGCACCGTGTTATTCTCCAAGCTCCTTTCTCTCTCCCCCTGCTCTCGCTGTGGCTCAGGAGCTGTTGGAGGTGATGCCATGGTGAGTTGCTGCATTTGTGGCACACGAGGTGCTGTGTGCCCGGGCACCGCGGTGGCAGAGCTGTGCCCATCCCAGCGCCTCTCCCCACACTGAGGGCTGCACCCAGCACCAGGGCACTGTGCCACACCACAGCTGGGGCCACAGAGACAGGGGTGATTGGCTCTGTTTGGGCTTTTTTACGATTTTACTTAAACTAGTATCTGGGTGCAAAAAAAGCCTCAGAATTATTCTGTTTTCTCCTTCCTGCCACCATTCCCTGCTCTCCTCACAGATCACACAGGGGTGATTCAAATTCCTTCCCAGGTTTCTGCTCCTCCTTCTCTGAAGGCCCAGAATCTCCCCCAGTTCAGAAAAGCCTCTTGGCTGCAGACACGGGGGATCTCTTCCTTTTAACAACTGATACAGTTGTCATTGCTGCTCGTGTGGTTGTCATTGTCCTGGCCAGGGCCAGCGAGCTGCTACGGCTGGAGAAGTGCCACATCCCAGAGAGGTGGCACACAGAGTGAGATGCCACAGCTGGCAAGGTGTGATGGACAATGAGCTGTCCTGGATGGTCACGGGCAGTGAGGTGCCACATCCCAGAGAGGTGCCATGGGCAGTGAAGTGTCACAGCCGCAGCTTTCCGAGCTGCCGGCGCTGACGCCGCTTTGGCAGGAGCTCCTTCTCGTGGCTCTGCTCAGCATCCAAGCGGTTGATTCCTCCTGTGTCTCAGCAACAGCCCCGCCGAGAGCAGAGCTGCTGAGCCCTGGCTGGAGGGCCCTGCAGGGCTGAGCATCACCTGGAGCCGTGGGATGGACCGTGGCCACTGTCCCAGGTCACAGAGGAAAACCAAGCTGGGTTATGTTTGCCAGTTCCAGTCTGACATATTGTTTTTCCCTTGGCAGCTAAACGTGGCGATAAATGAAATGCTGGTGTCATCCCAAGCGTGCAGGCAATGGGAGCGCAGGTGAGCTGGTGCTCGGCCAGTGGCAATGGAGTGTCCAGGTGTGCTGAGCTGGGGATCGGCATCAACACACCCAGCTGGGAAAGGGCAGCTGGTGGGGGGGGTCACAGGAGACAAAAGGAATCCTCCCGGAAAGCAATTGCCCTGTGATGTTTCCTTTTATCCATTAAAGCTGTGATGCGGTCAGTAATTTTGATTATCAGAGTGATTTGTGGGAGACAAATAGAGGAACAGCAACACATGGCAATGGGGCTCCCTCTAACGTCAGCCACTGCCTGGCTGCACCCCCTCTACCTGCTCCTCCACTCCCATTCCATGCTCCTCTCATTCCCTGCAGCCCCAGCTCCATGCTCCCCCATCCCCTGCTCCCCTTCCCCATCCCCTCCAGTTCCTTGCTTCCCTATTCCATTCCCTCTTTCCCTGCACCTCCAATTCTCCACTCCTCATACCCTCCACTCTCAATTCCATGCTATCCTCATTCCCTACACCTGCAGCTCCCTGCTCTACACTTCCCTGCTCTCCCATTCCCTGCACCCTCAATCCCTGCTCCCCTCATTCCATGTGCCCCACTCCCTGCAGCAGGTCCCTGTGTGTCCCTGAACCTCAGAAGTGTTGCCACAAGAGGGTAACAACAGCTGGGGCTGATCCAGGGCATCCCAGTGCTTTGTATTTACCCTCTGGATTTAGCAGGAATATCCGAAATACTCGGCATTTTAGTGCACATCCCATGGATGGCAGATGTGCTGGTGAAGAGAAGCCCCAGCCCCAGCAGATAAGGTGTTCCCCAGGTAAATTCTGTCCCCGAGTGACACAAGGGCACAGACAACACTCCAGCCTGCACAACCCAGTGGAGCCACTTTTAACCTGAGAGAGGAAAAGGTAATTAAGAAAGAGAACTTTTATTAGGGCAATTTCACTTTATTTTTTCCATACAGCAAGGTCAACTATAGCAGTAATAATAAAATAAGCATAAACCCAAATTGCAGCCCAGGACAGAGTACGTAACTGGAGCAACTACAAGCGAAAGTAAGTCTGTGGTTACGTAAGAGCAAACCCAAGCGCGTCCGTCCTTCCAGCAGATGAACCGGGGGTCGCAGCAAGTGCAACTTGTTCATTATTTACTCTGTGAGCTCCCAGGCTGGGCAGCCCCGGCCCCAGCACCTCCTCCCAGCTTTGGCATACACAGGATGACCAGGCTCCTGGAACGTTTTCCAAGAAAATGGGAAGATTTCCCAGATTGTTTTTCACCTGCTAAAAGAACAGGACCACTACAGCAAGAAAAAAACCCCCTACCCCTACAGCTACGGGTGCTGTTCCGTTTGCCTGTCCGTGGTTGAACTCTGTGAACGTCAGTATTTGTTTTGAAGAATCTTTTTTGTGAACAAGAAACCACTGAAATTGTCAGAAACTGATTTGAATAGCATATATCTTTAATATATTTTGATACTTTAAACATGCAGTAGATTTTGAATAATGTACGGAATATCTGAGTCATGATTCCCTGGATGGGCTGAAGTACCTGCTTTTTTTTGCCTTTTTTTTTTTTTTCTCTTTTTTTTTTTCATAATGATTTTCAGGCAGATTTGACCCAGTGGAGCTTCTGTCAGTCATGAGATCTTGGAAGGATGGCAGATCTTTCCAGCTGAAAAAATCCTGGCAAACTACAAGCTGTTCACATAAAGCAAAGCAACTTTTTGGAAGGGGGATGGAGTGCTAACTCTGTGCCACTTTTGCAAGCAATTTTGTTCAGCCTGTCATTTTATTTAGCCTTAACAAAACTCCTTGTAATTATAGACATTTTTATTCAAAATAAGATCTTACTATTATACAGGTTTCTCTCTTTTTTGACTATATACAGAAGTGCAAAAAGTCAACCTTCGCTCTCAACGTCCCCAACTGCAGCATAATCAACCCTCAAGAGTTTGCACACACACACTAGAATTCTTGTTACGTAAACTTTGAGTATTTGGATTATCAACAAAAAGTCCCTTGATCTATTGATTATGCAGCTTATTTATAACAAGGCCTGATATTCAGGGATTTCAAAAATATTTAAACAATATTTTAACATTTGAAATGGATACAGTAGAAAATAAATTTTATTCTAATATCTAGGAACTAGATTTTTTTTCTCATAATAACTAATTACAAACAAAATAAATCATCAAAATATTACTCAATTGTCTGCCAGGATTGTTGCCATAGCAACAACTTAACTTCTTACTTAGCAATGATTATATAATTATAAGATATCCATATAAAAGATCTTTGTTCTTTTAATGAAAACTAGACAAGAACTAACAATGACTGACATTCTTACATTGTCATATTAGATCAGTAAAATAGAAATCATTTAGTTAACAGTAATACGAATACTCATAAGACACTACATGTAAATTCCAAACTGAGTATGTTATGAAGAAAACTACCTTTTTTTTTTTTTGTATTTTGAAAAAGTCATCAGAAAACTCTAGTAAAACAAAATTCTATAAACTGAAATGGTATCAACTGGTAATAGAAAATTAAAACAAGCTAATAAATGTAAGAAATAAAAACTACAGTTTTAACAAGAAAAAATAAGTAAATTCTCTATGGTAAGTCACTACAATAACATGTGAAGTCACCTATATTTTCTTAACACAATTGAAATTACATTGGTATGGGTTTTAACCCGTAATGTAATAATCTAAGGCTTTAATAGATGTACAGTACAATCAGGAAAATCAACACAACATTCTTATCTATAAAGCATCTCTCTCAAGCATAAAAACTCGCAGTAAACTCGGAGTATGGCGAGTTCTACAACTGAACCCGCGCCTCTCCCTCCCCTGCCCACCTGGGGCCTGGCCCCAGGCAGCCCCTGGCTGAACAGAGCAAAAATATCCTTTACTGGCTGCAACATCCAAACCACAAAAAGGAATTCCTTTGGATGAATCCATTCTTAAAACTTGAATGCACATCTATTTGTTTGTTTTTATTTTGTAAAGGCTTTCTAAGGCTATAAGCAGTTAATCTGAACAAAAAAATCACATATAAAACTCACCCGAGTATTAACCCACCCAATTTCTATGCTAATTAACATCTCATTTGTCCTATTTTGGTTTGTCATGCATCTGCTGTCAGTGCTTCTGCGTCTTTGTTTAGAGTCGCCGCGGACGCGGGACTTGATGAATTAAAGTGAAACCCATCTCTGCAAAACATTTATAGTCCTTGTGACTGGCGACAGAGGCTATAAAGAGAGCAAAAGAAGTTCCTCTAACATTTGTTACTGTGTCTCAGAAATGGCTTTTCCCTTTCATAGCTCACTTTATACAGTAAATATGCATAAATATGACATACAATGCCTTAGGAGAGTTTAGAGATAATATTGTCCACAAGGGTTATGCACAGCTGGAGCATCGCTCTGGTGCTGCCCACTGGCTGTGAGGAGCAGTTGGCCATTTCTGAGACAGCTTTGGTTTGAAACAGGATGGTGCCCTTTGACTGATCAGTACTCATCAAGTCAGTGAAAATGTGGTTCTGAAAATAACACTGCGGAAATAATACTCTGACGGATGTACAGTCTATGGCACTTCATGAGAATCCTTAACAATGTGGTACTTAAAGCCATTGATGTGCTTTAAAATATACACAGTTGTGGTTTTGCTTGGCACATTCATCTCTGTCAGATTCCTCTCTTCCCACTTCTTACAATCTATTACATTAAAAATATTACTCTTAAACAAAAATTACTGTGCATGCACGCTCTCATCTATAATGGCAATTTTAAATACAAGGTGCACCTTTGTTATTTGTAAACCTTGAAAGAAATAAACTTACTTTAAAAAATTATATCTTGGTCTACAGACGTACCAATACATAATAGATTTCTGGTTACAGCATCGTCGGTCCTTCCGGGGTGATGTCCATGATTGTGGGGAACAGGCCCCAGATGCATCGACCCCCTGCACTCTGTGCCAGGAAAGACAGACGATGCTGCAGCTTCTAGACAATAAGATCACCTCAGCACAAATATCAATTCAATGTACAAAGTATATAGGCAACAGTGTGCAGTGGAGTCCCACGGCCTCGCTTCGTCTCGTTAACATGCAATGTGTGATGTCACTGCTGAGGGGTTCCCAGTGCTGCTGGACAGTATTTACATACACTATGGCTAATGAGCTCGGCCTCTTCCCACCCAAATCTGGCCTCTTCGCCTTGGCTACAAGCTGGGAAGGGAAAAGCAGAAAGTGTTCTCAGCACAGCCAGCACTTTGTGTCAGACCACACCAGCCCCACCTTCGCCCTGGCAGGGGGGAGCTGTGCCCCCAGTGTGGGAAGCCCCCGATCCCTGCAGGACACCCCTCTGGCAGGAGGGGCACACACTGCACCCCAGCTCTGCGGGGACACAAGAGCCTGACCTGCTGGCCTCTTGCTGACCCCAGACTCTGGCTGGGATTGGGATCTGGGGCACCATTCCCAAGGCCTAGGACCTGGGAGTTGTTCCTGTAAAACCCAGGAGCACAACCAGGATCTGAGAAGCACCAACATCCTTAGAAATCCAGGCCCTATGTTTCCACGGGAATTTTTCTCCCTGAATTGCCCATCTAGTGCATTTTGGGACAGACTCCAGTATGGGGACAGCCCCGTTCCAGCTGCTGTGAAGGGACTCTGGCAACAAGTTTAGGCCATGGATGGGAAGCATCCCATCCCACCCCACCCCACCCTACCCCATCCCATCCCATCCCATCCCATCCCAGGCATCCCACCCTCCCTGGGTCACTCCAGCAGTTTAACATTTATGCTCAGATGAAACAAATGTGGCTAGTGGGTTAAATCTCACGCTCAGAAATAATTCCATTATGGCCAAGACATTCAATAAAAACATGGCAGAAATAGAGCACAGGAGAGAGGAACTGTCCTGGGGAGGGGATTGCTGCAGGGGGTCTCATGACAACAGAAGCAATACAAGTTTCCAAACCCAGGAGATGATGGGTTCTAAGTTCTGAGATTTAAAATCTGTTCTTTCTGAAGAGAGCTTGATGGAACTGACTTCCCCCTCCAAGACCCTCCCTCAGCTCAGGTCAGTGCTGGGGCCACCACAGACAAAATATCAACTGTGAACTCTGATTTTGCTGCGTGGGCAGGTACCAACCAACACCTGACACAGCCACTGCTACCTGTGGGATCTCCCCTAGGAGAGGAACAGCCCCTCAGCAGCTCAGAGCCTCTGCCTCTGTATCGAAATGGTTATCTTAGAAAGAAAATAAAAACATTCCGTCCCTGAAAGCAGCAAAACACACACACAAAGAGGTAAGAAAAAAACAGAGCAACAACACATTGAGAACTTACTATTTGATGACCAAAAGTCTACATCTGTGTAACATACTTGTGGCTAGTCAGATGTTCGGCAGATATTATGGGTATCTACAGGTAAAAAATGTAAACAGTGAGTAACACATGTAACAAAGCCCACACAGAGTCACAGCATTTGCAATAAGAACATCACTCTGGGAAGGGGAGGATCAGCTGTGAGTTGGTGGATTTTATATTGTAACTACAAGTTAAAGTCAACTGAAGTGCTACAATAGCAACTTACAACTGGAAACATTTGGTTAAGTACTACTGGACAAATATTCGGTTGTTCAGGAAATAAGAGAAGTTAACATCTACAAGTCATGCAGCGCAGTAATTGAAAATTGCCCTTTTTGTTGGCCTACACAAAATTCTGTGCTTTCAGTGTCTCCAGTGATGCATTCTACAGTGGCATCGTTTCAGTCTGATTTTGTGTTCACTGCTTTCACTGTCCCGGGTTTGGAATGCAAAACCCACGATGCCCTGAGCTAGATCTCCATGGCTGGTGACGGACCCCTGTGGAGAAGGGCTGCCTGCCCTTCCCATGGCTGCCACAAAGCAATTCCCAAAACGTTCTGCTGCCTAGACAGGACTCAGCACATGGCTCTCCTCAAGTGCCCATCAGCTCAGCTTCCCATTAAAAAAAAAAGCAATTACAGTTGGAGCCAGCTGGCAGCAGTGCCAGTAACAAATGCCACGGCAGCCCCCGTGGGGTGAGTAACCCTGCAGCACCTGGGCAGAGCAGATGTGCCCCGCACAGGGAGACATGCTGGGGTGTAGGGCACAAAATGGACTGGCATAATCCCAAATGGCTGTGGCACCTGGGAAGAGCCTTCTTCCTGATGGGCACAAGGCTGGCCTGTGAATCCATCCAGGAAAGGAAATGGGAGTGTTTCTTCTCAGCTAACTCTCTGGCAGGTCCTGCTGTTGGTTTTCCCCCCGTGTGCCCTCTCCTCCCCTGGCAGCTCACACATCCACAGCACTGCCAACTCCACAGAAATGGGCTTCAAGCAGAATGAAGCTTCTCATACCATGTTTTCCTACTGCTGCAGGACAGGCTGCGGCGCCCGACTGGAGAGCATCAGGGACAGTGCTGTGGGAACACACCAAGGGCCTTCAGCACCAGTCCAGGAAGATGAAGGGCCAGACCTTTAGCCTTTGGCATGCAGGCACATGGCATCGAGTGGCATTAAATACCTTCAGCATTGCTCACGTGGTATATACATATATGGGTATATATGTATATATGGAGGTTTGGCTGCAGAACTGCACTAAGTGTGTTATGAGGCTCCGGGGAGGAAAGGCATGAAATGATCAGATTCTGTGACAGCAAGTTGCTCTGTGATCTCTCTGGGAAAATGCATGGTTACTAACACAGAGATGATTTAAAAATAATGCTGTTTTTCTGTGGCTTGGCTTGTTCTCACAACTCTCAGGACACACACAGGATACAGAGACACACTGAAATTAACTGTCTGGTGCAATAAACTGCAATATTAAGAGACTTTGGGCATACAGGTGGTTGCTTGCTGAGATAGCATATATGCAGAGGTAGCTCCACCTAAGAACTAGCTTTTCAAAACACAAAATCTCCGGTTAAGTTTAAAGCCCTGAGTGACCTGGTCATTCAGCAAACATTTCTCAAGAGCAGACCATGCTACCTATGAGCAGACTAACCTGAGCAGTTTTGGGAATTGTGCAATATCCAGGTCCCTTTGGAGGCTTGGGATGTGCACATCTAGGTATCACTGCAAGGGTGTCATTTGGGAATTGTATTGTTGAGAGATGAGGAAGCAGACAGGTTAACGAGGAACGTACAGCTGGGGCAGCACAAAATGGTAGTGCTTGACAGGGAAAGGTGCAAAGGCTCAAAGCCAAAGACCCTGCGCTTCACCCTGCAGCACTGGGTGCCCACAGTACCATCCTCCCCAAGCACAGAGGGGCAAGGGCACCTGCAGCTGCACCACCCAGCCTGCCAGGGCTCTGGGAAATGGCTGAGGGGTCATCTGTACTGAGCCAGGGAGCTCAGCATGTCAGGTGAGCCTGCCTTAACACTGACAGGACACCTCCAGAGTTCAGGCCACATCCTGAACCACAGCTGCACAGCTGAGGAGAACCTGCAGTTCCCTTTTCTAAGGGGCACACTTGTGATCCCAGAGTCAGGAGCAAGACCCCCATAGTGGACCAGAACCGACGGCTTCCTGACATGGGCAACTCTAACTGCCTAGTAAAGCTCAAAAAATAATTTGTTTTTAGAAGAGGAACAAGAGGATCTTTAAAATGTTTTTATTATTGCACTTTCAGCCAGATGTTGTACATAAATCTGCCCTTCTGACAGCACCCTGTGCTCAGGTGCAGCTCCATCTGCTCCTCTGGCCCTGGGACTCATCTTCAGAGCATTGGTTCTAGCTTTCCTGGGAGATTTTTAGTCACTTATGTGGTAAAGCACTACTCTTACATTCCTGAAATACACCCAAAAATAGCAATGATTGGGGTGGCTATTTAGAAACAAACCCAGACTTTAATGGGCATTTTCTTAACTGAGCTCTGTCCACAGCAATGGGCCATTCCCAAGAGAATCACAAGCTGGAACGAAGATTTCAAAGAAGTTTCTGTGTGGCCCATGCTCACACAGTTTTGTTTTGCTCTTGGAAGAGGAGAGTCAAAACATGTTTGGACTGCTAAACTCAGACTGCAAGAACCTGCAGCCCCTCTGCACAAAGGCTGCTCTGGCTTTCCCTGAGTTCTGCACTGAAAAGAGCTGTCAGCTTCACAGAAACAGAAATAAATTGTGGGTTCATGTATTATCCCTCGCTCTTTACATCCCTGAGAGCAGAAATAAGCAGCATGCCCCATAAATGTTAAGACTGAGTCAGAAACTCTATTATCAATTATTTTTAGCATCAGAAATGGAACTGCAGCACCTTTGGAGCACGGCTAAAGGCTGATTAAGCTGTGCTGCAGCTCTTCAAGAGAATGTGTAGGCCAACAAGAGGTCAGATCCAAACCCCCATGCTCATTAAAGCACCGATTTCGAGTTGTCTGTAAGGAACAAAGCTGTAAATTAGCAAACCTGGTTGGCTGTGGCTGTTGCAGCGAAGGGAACACTTGTGGCAGATGTTGTTGCTGCAGACACAGTGGCTGGCGTAGCACCGTGCACCATGGGAACTTTCGGAAGGAAAATCAAATAAGCAAACATACAGAAGAGTGTAGCAGTATGGGGACCAGAGCGACACGTGGGAGGGTCATTGAGCATGGTTTACCACAGCGAAAAGCCCGAGACATCATTGCCAGCGCGTGACATGCAACCACAGTGCAAAGCAGGACAACATTCCAGGAGAGAGGGGAGGGAGATGAAAGAGAAAAAAAGGGGAAAATGCTTGTTACCATCAAATCAAGAAAAACTACACAAACAAGCTTAACAATTTCAATATGAAAACCAATAAGAGAGTCTTTCAATGCCCTTACATTTACAAATTTTTGTCTTTTAAAAGTTCAACCCAAATATTTACTGCAAACAGAAATTAATCTTGTCAAAGGACAAAATACAGCTATGCAGCTATGGTAAAATACAGTCTTTAGTTAACACAGGATAGTTTCTAAACACTGGAACTCATAGTCCAGTCAAAATCCACCAAGGAACAATGTGCAATTAAAAATTGCTGTAAAAAATTAACATGTAAATGCCCATGTCAATTAAATAAAACAATTGCATTTAATTGACAGGTGTTAGTGCAAGAGGCTTGGGGAGATGGACTGGCACAAGGGCTCTACGTTACATCTAGCAGTGGATTTTGAGGGTCTGTGAGCTGCACCACAGGTTTAAGATAATCAAGAAACAAAGCTGGCACCTACCAACACTTGTAGCGGGTGTCATGCACAATATTGAGCCTGCTCATCATGCATTGCAACAGGAAGGTGGATTTGGAAAGGGAAAAGAATTAAAACAACCCATCACACGTGTAATTAGAAATTTCATTTGAACAAAGAAGAAAAATTGTTATTATGGGCACAGTGGCATGTAACTGTCAGCACAATCAAACCATACAATAGCACAGTGATCCGTTAGAACGAGGCCTCAGGGACGGGGACGCAGATGGATCGGGGTGCTGGGGACCTGCTGGCCCCAGGAGCACCGCCGAGAACCTGGACAGCCAGGAAAAGCCTCCTCAGCTTCAACTCACAACTCCTGAGGTCCTTCTGCCTTTTGACACAAGCCTTGTCATGGCCCTTCCCCTGCTCTCCTCCTGTTAAAGGAGACACCTCACTCTGCCCCGGGTTAGGGATGGCAGAGCAGCGCAGGATCCCGGCTGTGCCCCGGGCTGCCCACTCAGCACAGTGCAGGGCACAGAGCAGGATCCCGGCTGTGCCCCGGGGCTCAGCACAGAGCAGGGCACAGTGCAGGATCCCGGCTGTGCCCCGGGGCTCAGCACAGAGCAGGGCACAGTGCAGGATCCCGGCTGTGCCCCGGGGCTCAGCACAGTGCAGGATCCCGGCTGTGCCCCGGGGCTCAGCACAGAGCAGGGCACAGTGCAGGATCCCGGCTGTGCCCCGGGGCTCAGCACAGAGCAGGGCACAGTGCAGGATCCCGGCTGTGCCCCGGGGCTCAGCACAGTGCAGGATCCCGGCTGTGCCCCGGGGCTCAGCACAGAGCAGGGCACAGTGCAGGATCCCGGCTGTGCCCCGGGGCTCAGCACAGAGCAGGGCACAGTGCAGGATCCCGGCTGTGCCCCGGGGCTCAGCACAGTGCAGGATCCCGGCTGTGCCCCGGGGCTCAGCACAGAGCAGGGCACAGTGCAGGATCCCGGCTGTGCCCCGGGGCTCAGCACAGAGCAGGGCACAGTGCAGGATCCCGGCTGTGCCCCGGGGCTCAGCACAGTGCAGGATCCCGGCTGTGCCCCGGGGCTCAGCACAGAGCAGGGCACAGTGCAGGATCCCGGCTGTGCCCCGGGGCTCAGCACAGTGCAGGATCCCGGCTGTGCCCCGGGGCTCAGCACAGAGCAGGGCACAGTGCAGGATCCCGGCTGTGCCCCGGGGCTCAGCACAGAGCAGGGCACAGTGCAGGATCCCGGCTGTGCCCCGGGGCTCAGCACAGTGCAGGATCCCGGCTGTGCCCCGGGGCTCAGCACAGAGCAGGGCACAGAGCAGGGCACAGTGCAGGATCCCGGCTGTGCCCCGGGCTGCCTGCTCAGCACAGTGCAGGATCCTGGCTGTGCCCCGGGCTGCCCGCTCAGCACACAGCTCACAGCACAACCAACAGCTACAGTCCCCTGCCCAGCCCACGCTGACACCTCAGGTTACTTGTTCAGCATTTTGTTCTGTGTTATGGGATGTATTTTAACCTGCAGCTCCCTTCAGGCTACACAACAATACAGTGACAGCCCCGGGAGAGCTCTGCCCTGCAACCAGAGAGCCAGTAGCAGGAGGGTGTTTTTAGGAACATACTGGCATCATTTTAAGCATCGCCAAGTTGGTAATTCTTTTTATTTTACACAGCAAAATGCCTTCCACCAGACTGATCTCACAATTTTCTATTTCTGCTTGCAAGATGATAAATATATACTGATATTTAAGAATATCCATTTTTAATAAGTTACTGTTTTATTTAACATTTATTAACACTTCTAATGATGCTTGACACAGCAAAAACTGAAATAAACTCTGTAATCTGGGAATGAGATTGCAGTAGAAAAGGAACTATATCCTAGCAGACTTCCAGAGGGAGCCAGGGTAGTGCTGCCTCTGTGACATCCCGTGACAGTAACGGGACAGGAAACGACTTCAGGCAGTGCCAAGTGCTCTGGGGGCTTTGCACAACCTCAGGAGCTTTAGACTATGCAGAGAAGCTGGTCAGTCTAATTACAGCTGGGATAAAGATTTTCCTGTGTCACTGCTGTATCTGTAAGGTTACAAAGGCAAGGGCATAATCATGTTTCCTAATTACTCCTCTATTTCTGTGTCATGGAAGAGACTGAAAATATTCGCAAAGAAAAGGTAAAGGAAGGGCAACTCTCCTGACCTCCACAGGCACAAATCATGGCTGAAACCAATGGGATCACTTGCAAGATTAAAAAATGGAGCAGAATTTGACTATAAAGTATAAACAGGAAACAAAACTCCTTTCTCAGTCCCTCTTATGGTATCTCTGTGGCATTAAGGAGGTTACAGAGAAGAACCTTTGAGTTCTGCCTCACACGGCTGTACATCCTCCGTTAGAGGTGGAATAGACCTTGTTCCCTACATAATTACATCTACATGCTACAGATGACTCGGATATATATAATAACTCTGAAATAACTCTGTAAAGATTTTCAGCTCCAAATTTCAGTCTGAGTTATCATCATTATGACCAAGGAACACAGTTTTGAAAGGGAATTGAAGCAAATGAACATGAGGCAGAAAGGAGAACACTTACTGGGGTGGGGTAACTCCCAAATAGAGACATCATGCTGTATAACCCTCTTACCAGTAATAAAAATAATTTTTGCTATGACCTTAATATTCATCTTGACTTCAGAACCTTTGACTGACTAATGAGAACACATGAATAATGAATGTGTTGTTTCAATGTTCCCTGGCTGCTCAGCACAAGGCAGAATTTTAATTCAAGGATGGGTTAACTGACTGTAACTTCAAAACCAGACTATTTCTGCAGAGCAATAAAGCTACTTTTATAAATATTCTAGGTTTACTGATGTTTTAAGTATTTTTCCTCTTTTATCCCTCATATTATTCCCCTCAAGTCAGTTTCTTCTGCCCAATCTACTAAACCCTAACTAAAAACAAAACCCCAGAGAGGACAAGCACTCCAGTGGAGGTGAGCAGTGGTGCCTGACCTTTCCTTCCCTAAAAGTTAGCAGGAGAGTAGTGGTATTGCACAGGCCCAACAGCCCCAGGGAGGAAGGTGCTTTAGGAAAGGCTCTGGGCACTGAGTCCCAGCCAGGAGCACGAGAGTCTCTGGGGCTGAAGCTGCAGTAACTAAAGGAATACATGATGGGTTAATACGATGGCAGAGGTGGCTGAAGCCTTTCCACACTTCCTCTGGGGTTCAGCTGCCAGCTGCAATCCTACCCCTTGCAGCTGCACCAGGACATCAGCTCTTGGGGAGCATCCTGACAACCTGGGATGCTTCCTTTGGAAGAACTCAATTCTCAAAGGCACTCTGGTAACCCAGGGGACACACACCTGAGCAGAGAGGGAGCTGAGGCACAGGACGGCCACGAGCACCAGGGCAGGATGTCACCCAGCTGCCCACAGGTGCTCTCTCTGCAGGTACAGACACACCCCAGCCAGCTCCCAGTCACTGCAGGACACGGAGCACGGAAAGGTGAACACACCAAGCATCTGGAGCTCTGCACGTTCACGGCGAGATGTTCGCCCGTGTCTGCCGAGGTGTCCCGAGTCAGCAGCCAGGACTCAAGCACCAGAACACGTTGTGAACATCACTAAGTTGTGCAGAGCCTCCTTACTTGGCAGACTAACTCCACTTATTTGATACCACAAGCATTTCCAGTTCTTTCTTGCAATGCCTTTAAACTCCCCTATCAGTCTGGGCACAGATTCCAGCAGCCAGGGTATCAGGGACACGCCAAGAAGGGAGCTGTGAAAGAGGGAGCTGTGAAAGAGGGAGCTTTAGTAGAGAGAGGTGAGATGAGTGTCTAAGGGCATTTAATCACTTTGGGTGTGCCGGAGTGCAGTGTCCAACCTCTGTGGCATGGACAACCCCTGGATGTGTTTCACATCCCTGGCACACAGGCAGCCAGAACGATGCCTTACAGTCCAAAAGAGGGATCTGAAGTTGTCTTGAACATGAGTAGAAGATATGAGGGGTGAAGTGCCCTGCAGAGAGAAGGGTCCTGCCCAGATCCCCCAGAAGGGACCAACCCCATGTACGTTCTGCATGTGCCCTGCCCTCTGGCCCTCCTGCATTTCATACCCTGCAGCTGGAGCAACTAGGAACACAAAGAAGCACTTACACCTTGGGTGTCTGAACCTGAAAAATATCACTTTAATTCAGATCCCACTGAGCTGCCTTGTCCCTGCTTCTTGGCCACAGAGCTGAGGGCACTTGCATTCTGTGTTCTCTGTCACTTCATAGGGACTGATGGAGAAACTCTATTTCCAGGTGACTGTGCCCAAACAGGAACTGATCCCAGCTTATCTGAAGTGGGAAAAACTGAAACGGGCAAGGTGACAAAGACATTTTTCAAACTTTCGGAAAAGTACTGAATTACTGGAAAGCTCAAACTGCTGCTATCTGAAAAATATAAAAAGGGAATTTACAGTAGCTGATGCTAAAAACTTCTTTACTTTTCTTGTGTAACATATAGTGGTCAGGAAAGGTCTAATGAAGCATCAAGAACCACTGCCAAGCTGCTGGAGGTTTCAGTGTGGATCTGCTGGAGGAAGAGCTGAGGTAGATTGTGTGGAAGAGCCAGGAAAGGTCCCGGTTGATGATGAGGTGCAAATGGGGTCTGACACATGTAAACCACCACCCCAGCTCCCCCAGTTCAGAGGATGTGATTCAAGGCAGCTCCAGCACATCCAGAAACCATCCAGCCCCTTGCTGCTTTAATGGAAGTTGGAAAATTGCAGTATACTGACTCCACTGGTTGTGCTGTGCAAAAGAAATCTGTGAATTGTTTAATATCTACAGGAAGGGCTGTGAGTCTTCCTGGATGGGGACCTGAGCAATCCCATCTACTGCAAGGTGTCCCTGCCCATGGCAGGAGTTTGGAATGAGATGGTCTTTAAGGTCCTTCCCAACCCAAACCATTCTGGGATTCAATGATTCTATGATTACATAGGCATTTTTATATGGATTTTAGTATGTGGGTCAGAGATCTGACCTACAGCTGACTCAATACGGCTTGCTACTGACTCTGGGAAGCTTTTCAACAAGCTTTTACTGATACATTTCAGTGGCTGCAATGCACTTTCAGAACCTAAATAAGTTATTAAAATGTTTTACATCAAAAAACTGGGTTTTGTGCCAGTAACATGTTACTAAAGTATACATGTTATTTGTATGCCAGATCAAGGAAGAATGGTATAGGGCATTGTACTGAACTCCTGGGAACATACTTGGGTATGCTTTGGGTAAAGACTGATTAGTTGTATTTCCTCCCCTTCCCAGCCTCCATTACGAAGGGCTGTCCTCACAGTCCCCTTCCCATTTTGAGAGCAGATCTATTGGAGGGGCTCTGCACTACTCCTGGAATGAGGGTTCTGGTTAGTGGGGGTTCATGTGTAACAAACTACCTCAGCTGTGTTACTAAGGGCAGAAACTCCTGGGACATACTAGAGATCATTTCACATGAAGTGCCACTTGCAGAACCAAAGCACACATTCCAACTTTAATTCCCATCATTTGTCCTTCAAAGGGATTTCTGCTTGGTAAAATAGTACAGGCATCAGCTCTTAAGAAATTACACCAGAACAAAATTGGCCCTGAGGCACTGGAGGCCCAAACTGTGATTCCTTGAGTAATTTCACAGCTCTCCCACCTGTGAGATTTGCCTGCGCCTTCTCTGACCACTGCATCTCCTTAAAGCCAACACCTTTGAGTGTGTGACTCAGACCCATTGCTGCCAAGCACATGAAGGCCAAGGGGTCTTACAGTGAAAAGAAGCAAACACAACAGCTTAGGGATATGCAAAGAAGAGGAGTTAATCCAGGGAAAGAGGAAGGAGAGAGCAGATTTCAAATTCTCGTTTGAGGTAACAGAGCACGATGCTGATTTTTATGTTAGACTGGAAAACACCCACCCAGCTTCCATGAGGAGCAGAGAGAAGCCAGTATTCCCACAGACAGCACCTCCACTGCCCATGGGCACCAGGCACTGCCGTGCCACAGGCTGAAGGGGCTGTCTGTGCCCATCACCAGTGGCCTCCAGCATACACAGCACTTGCCACCAGCAACAAACAACTATTTCCTACAGCAGTTTTTTCCAGAACTTCCCCTTCTCCCTCCCCAGAAAAAGGCAGCCAAGCAGCACTTACCTGGTGGGAGAAAGGCTGTATGCTGCTGTAACTGCATGTTGGCAAGAGCTTGCTGGTATTGGAAGATACCAGTGTTAAAGACTGCGGTGGCACCATTGGTTTTTTCAAGCGCAGGCCTCTTTGGTAAGGGGGGAAGTACAGCTTGAGGAATTCCCTGAATGGTGGATGGGTATAAAAATAAAGTCCAGTAACAAAAAGAAAAAAAAACAAAAGGGGGTGGGTGGGGTGTGGAGAACAATGGGAAGGAGGGAGGGAGGGAGGGATGGAGGGAAGGAGGGAAGGAGGGAGAAGAAAAGGAGAGAGAAAAAAGGAAAAAAAGAAAAATCAGTAGAAGGCAAAATAATCAGGCAGCACCATGTTTCTCCATGAGCAAGCAAGCAGCATAGCAGACTGAACTACCATATAAAAGGCAAGGGAACAGCTTTCCAGGGAGCACTATTTGCCTGCCATTACAGTGGCACAGGGACCGGTGGGACCGGCCTAAGCACCACCCTACAGGAAAGCTTCGGGCTGGGTCAGGAGTGAGGCTATCGGGGAAGCAGCACCGCTAGCTCCATGAGGATCACACGTAAAGCCATGTTAATAGTCACCGTCCGGAGCGGACGGCGGGGCCGTGGTGCCAACCCACTCCCCGGGCCCCAGCGCTGCCCGGGCATGCAGAGCGCGCCGCATGCCGGCCCCGGCCGCCTCCGCGCCACGAAGCCATGCCAAGGCGCCCTGCGCCGGCACCCGGGAGGGACGGGGACGGGGACAGGGACAGGGCAGGGACGGGGACAGGAGGGGCCGGCGGGGCGCGGGGGCGGCGGGGGCTGCAGGGAGGGCGCCCAGCCTGGCCCGGCCGCCCACACGCCCCTTGCCAGGGACATGGGTAGGGAAACCGGGATGTTCCATCTCTACATATTAACCCCAAACTCAACTCTACGATACAGCTACATGCCAAGCTAAAAGGTGAAAGGTCATAGTANAACAAGACTAGGCATGCACGGGGGTCCGGCGGGCGGCCCCCGGCGGGCAGGGCAGCAGGGGGATGCCCGCGGGGCGTCGCGCCTGCACGCAACCAGGAACGGGGCTCCCGCCACGGCCACCAGTCACCGGCCGCGCCGGAGCCCCGCCGGGAGCCCACGGCCACCGCCCCGCCGGCCCCGCCGCCCCTGCCGTGCCCGCTCTGCTCCGCTTCCCACACCCCACGGGCTCAGCCCCCCTCAGCGCTACCCTCGCCTCGCCAGGAACCACCTCCTGAGCGGGTCAGACCTGGCTGCCACAGCTACAGGGCCTGTGCCCGCAGGGGACATGGGACGGGGACAGCAGCACATGGTCAGATCCACTTCAAACTACACCTCTACAAACACAGACTCACAGGAACTAAGTAGGGGTTTATCTATCTGTGCAGCTAGATAGATACACGTCTGCCCACACAGAGATATACAGCCAACCAGATATACATGTAGCCCACACATACAGACACGCACACACGTATGTGTATGCACACACAGAGTACACACAGGTACTCTGTACATCAGCAGGCAAAATTAGTCAAACACCTCAGTGGTCTGGAACTACTTCAGAACAGATCTGGCACCACATGCTGAGAAAGCTCATTGCACTGTGTAGTGACCAGGGTCCCCGAGCACACACACCCCCCGCAGCAAGGACAAACACACATCCACTGGCACCTCTCCTCAACACAGTCTGCATTCAGAGGTGTTCCCACACTCACCATGGCAGCTGCAGTTGCTGCTGCCTGGGCAGCTGCAGCTTGGTTAACCTGGTACTGGGCAGCCTTGATCTTGGCTTGCAGGTGTGCAGGAGGGTGAAAATATTTGCACTTTTCCCGGGAGCATCTCCCTTTGATGTAATCCATGCAGACGGTGACCGTGTTGTCGTTGGTGTCGATCATCGCACTGTCAGCGGGGTGAGCAAACCGGCAGTCGTTCTCTCCTCTGTTGCAGTTCCCACGCTGGTATTCTCGACATACCTGTGACACCAGGAAAAGAAAGACCCTTAGTTTGGGTGACGGGTGTTGCAGGAGTGGTTTGGAGCAGAGACAGGGTTTCCAAACGCCTGTGAGAGCAGCGGAAGGATGGGGGCCCAAAATGCTGAGTTAGAGCTGTAGTGTCACTGTCTCACTCTAATTCCTTTCCCTTGGTCGGGCTTTGGGCTGAGTTCGTCTTGATGGCCCTGCAGGGACTCAAGGTGCCAACCCACTGGGGACACAGCCACCTGTCAGCCATGACAGACTCCCCCACCACTCCTCCCAGCGCTGGGCAGGTATGGATGGAGGGACATGGCTCCCAGAGCACACCCCACCTTCTGAATCCATGGGAACCCATCAAAATTGGTCTGCTGTATCCAGGCTGCTCCGAGCGTTTGAGCACACAGCCCTGCCAGGTCACAGTCCTGATTACATAGAGCTGACAAGCTCCAAAAACTTCTAAGTTGCTTCTTTCTGGCAAAAAATGGCATATAAGAACTAAGCAGGAAAGAGCAGCTTGGCTATGGTTATTCTTGACTCTGGAACACTTCTAACAGAGTATAACAGCATTACAATGGAAACAGACACTTTTGACAAAGCATTAGGTAATTCCTTTCTCTCTCAACTCCCTGTCCTTCTTGCTTCTTTTCTAGTTCATCGAAGAATCACATTTTGTTCAAGATATTTCTGGCAAGGGAGGAGTGTGAGGAAAACTGTGGAAAAGCCTCAACCCGTAACATTTTCATGGCGAGATGTAGGTTCCTTGCAGGAGTGGCTGGATGCACTGGACACCCAAACATCTTCATCCCATATGAAATACACCAACCTCATATTAATTCAGGAGACACAGCACGGTGCCCGACAGAGCTGTGGTGTCTGCCTGCTTCCCTTCAAACCCCAGGTGTACCTACTGAGAGCTTTCAGCTGTGGAACAGCCTGATTCGGTGTCCTAGAACGTGTGCTGACTTAATTCCTGCCAGCACACATCACTCTGGAAAATAAATATTTAAAATTCTAAGCAGAACCAATCATACTCCAGGATTAGATGCTAACATCATCATGGTTATTTTTCTCCAGGACAGTTCATTCCAAGGGAGAGGGAGCGGAGCCTTATAAAGCTCTGATCATGCCATAACGAATGGCAGTGCCACAGCAGCAGATCCCTGGGAGAGCAGGTAGACACTGCTGGCTCCTCTGGGAGGTAGCAGCCAGACCGTGCAGAATCTCCAAAATCCATCCTGTATTTTTGTAACCTATAAAGCACATTCAAACGTACCAGCCCTTGTTCTCAGGGGTTTGCAATGTGATCATCTCTTCCTTTCCATACAAGTTCAAAGCAAAACCACTTGGCCTTTTTAAAATTTTACTGATTTCAGACATTTTTCCTAATTGATAAAGTATTTACTGTAGCTTGTACCCCTGGGTGTTCTATAACAGCACGCACTACTCTCACAGCTCCCTCTTGTGCAGAGGACTTTGACTCAGCAGTGCATCACTCATCTGAACAACCATATCAAGAGCATGCAGCATCTGGAGGGCCAATCTTGCACTCTGAAGTCCCAAACGTTGAAAGCTTCTTGTGCACTGTGGTCACAGTCTCAGCAAGCAGCAGGGCTGCCCTGGAGGCACCACACAAAGCAGTGTCCCTGCACAGCTTCCCTTGGGCTCCCAATGGATGCACCTGCTCCCTGGCCATGGGCAGAGCCAAGATGTGGAGACATTGGGTACATCCTGCTTGTGATCAGGATGCTTTTGAGCCCTCATGTCCCCACAGCACTGACCACTGACGGCCCCTGCACAGCTGGAAGCACAATCAAACACAGCAGCCGACCCTGGCACCACAACTCAAAGGGCTCCTGCCACTGGCATCCTCCTCTCAGTACTCATTTCCAAATCCAGTATGATTTATTTATGAATTTATCTAATTGTCTTTTGGTTTTAATCCATCTCTGGCACGTGTCCATCACTAAACATCCCCGCAAGGGAAAACATCCCTGGGTGACTCCAATCAGCCACCCGCACTCCTCAGCACGGCTGCCTCCCCTGTAACCAGAGTGTGCTCTGGGGAACGCTTCCCTCAGGGAAAACATCTCTAAAAAGGGAAATGATGTGATCCCGCAGGGGGGGAACCTGTGGTGATGAGAGCTCTGAGAATAGTGACAGCAGCAGCAGGAAATGCTGGCTGCCAGATGACCCTCCACACTCCTCCAGCTCACCCCTTCTGAGCAGCAGCTTGTCAGTCAATGCAAATAGGGAGAAGGAACTAACTTCCCTGGTAGGGAGAGCTAATCCCTATTAACGAAGATGCACAGGCAGAAAGAAAAGCATTACAAATACAGCAGGCTGCATAAAGCAGAGCTCCTTCTCACTCCTTCCATCAGACCCAGCGCCGGGAGGGACAGTGGCAGCAGCGGTGCCAGGGAGAGCAGCCCCTCGCAGGCACCACGTGCCCCAACACACCGTCGTGTCCAGCAGACACATGGGGTGACAGCAGGCCAGGCTGGCTGCTCAGCCTCCCCCATCGCCACCTTTTCACCCCCAGACCTGACTGGGGCTGCCAAGCACCCACACACAGGCTGTGATCTATCCTGGAGGCAGTGCTCTCAGGCTGTGCCCAGGGGCTGTGATCCACACTCCCAGGCTGTGATCCACGCTCTCAGGCTGTGCCCAGGGGCTATGATCCACACTCTCAGGCTGTGATCCACACTCCCAGGCTGTGATCCACACTCCCAGGCTGTGCCCAGGGGCTGTGATCCACACTCTCAGGCTGTGATCCACACTCTCAGGCTGTGATCCACACTCTCAAGCTGTGCCCAGGGGCTGTGATCCACGTCCTCAGGCTGTGCCCAGGGGCTGTGATCCACACTCCCAGGCTGTGATCCACACTCCCAGGCTGTGCCCAGGGGCTGTGATCCACACTCCCAGGCTGTGATCCACACTCCCAGGCTGTGCCCAGGGGCTGTGATCCACACTCCCAGGCTGTGATCCACACTCCCAGGCTGTGCCCAGGGGCTGTGATCCACACTCCCAGGCTGTGATCCACACTCCCAGGCTGTGCCCAGGGGCTGTGATCCACACTCCCAGGCTGTGATCCACACTCCCAGGCTGTGCCCAGGGGCTGTGATCCACACTCCCAGGCTGTGATCCACACTCCCAGGCTGTGCCCAGGGGCTGTGATCCACACTCCCAGGCTGTGATCCACACTCTGAGGCTGTGCCCAGGGGCTGTGATCCACACTCTCAGGCTGTGATCCACACTCTCAGGCTGTGCCCAGGGGCTGTGATCCACGCCCTCAGGCTGTGCCCAGGGGCTGTGATCCACACTCCCAGGCTGTGATCCACACTCTGAGGCTGTGCCCAGGGGCTGTGATCCACACTCTCAGGCTGTGATCCACACTCTGAGGCTGTGCCCAGGGGCTGTGATCCACGCTCTCAGGCTGTGCCCAGGGGCTGTGATCCACACTCTCAGGCTGTGATCCACACTCTGAGGCTGTGCCCACAGGCTGTGATCCACGCTCTCAGGCTGTGCCCAGGGGCTGTGATCCACACTCTCAGGCTGTGATCCACACTCTGAGGCTGTGCCCACAGGCTGTGATCCACGCTCTCAGGCTGTGCCCAGGGGCTGTGATCCACACTCTCAGGCTGTGATCCACGCCCTCAGGCTGTGCCCAGGGGCTGTGCCCATAGGCTGTGATCTATGCTCATGACTGTGCTCTCAGGCTGGGATCTGCACTCATGGCTGTGCTCCCAAGCTGTGCTCCTGGGCTGTGCCCCAAGCATGCAGCACACTGCTGGCTCACCACCCACACTGCCGCAGCACCGATAAGGTGCCGAAAACATTGTCAGGCCTTTCAGATAAGAAAGATTCAGAGCAAGGGAGAGCACCAGCTCGAGAGCACCAACACTTGTCAGTGCTGTAGTGAGGATGATAAGCTGGGCGCAGGAGGCTGGCGGGGGAGTGTGGGCACCATCTGCCCAACGCCAGAGAGGCTGAAAGTCATCCTGCACCCGGGCAGCTGAAGCTCTGTACCTTCCCCTGGTGCTCAGTGCTTGTGCCTGTGCTCCTATCACATTAACACACCCTGACTAACACACTGACTAACTCAGTTTCATTGTGTTCTTGCTGCTGCCATGGCCCTTCCTAAATATTTCCATTTCTCTCTGCAAGGGAGGGTCAGAAGCAGAACAGCAGCATGAACTTACTGTACAATCACTGCTTGTTCACACCCATCACCAAGATACCGCATTATTAGCCCAAGTGAAATCTGCATTATTTGCTTTCATAAGGAAAATATTTCATATCTAGGAGACATAATAACTGATACATTTGTGAGAGCAAGTTACACCAAGCAGCTCCTACCTCCAGCCTGTCTGTCCTCATCAGCTTCTGGGCAGCAGCGGCAGCAGCGGCAGGAACGGGGACACCAGGGTTCCCTGTCACCAGCATGGGGGCCGTGGGCAGGATCTCCGCAGGGACCAGGCCAGGGGAGACGGGCCCCAGGTAGGGGTTGAAGGCGGCTGACGCGTTGGTGGCTAAGCTCGGTGCGACGGAAAACATTGGCTGCAAGCGGAGACAAGGAGACAGACATTAGCATTTGCACTTGCCATGCTGTCACTATCACCCTGAGCAGGACAAGGTCTCTGTTACTAATGGGAAAGAAGCATTTGTCATGTTTGTGGGACATGGGGAACACCTGTGCAGACGTAACAAGTGAGCGAGACCATGGGGACAGGCATCCCTGCCAGTCCCTGCTGCTCCAGCTCCAGCTTCCCTGCACGCTCACGGCACGTGGCAGCTCCTGGAGCAAACTCCTGTCAGATCCACACTCCAGCAATGCCATAATGAACTACACTCTGAGGGGTCACGGAGCATCCGGGGCTGCCAGGGGAACATGGCCCAGCGGGTACAAGTGCCCTCTCTGGGGAAAAAGGCATCTGAAAGCTCCAGCACAGCATCAGCCACACTTGACTTCAGGCACAAGCAAAGCCTTTTTGACCTCAGTGGCAGCCAGCGCTGGCTCAGGAATTACAGAGGTTTAATACAGGAACAAGAGCAGCTGACCACAGTCTTTTCATTTTCCAAAATTCAACAGCCTGGCCATGCAGATACTCAGACACTCACTGCATTGAGGAGGTGCTTTAGTTAGGCTAAAACAATAAACCAGAGGAAGAAAGCATACGCAAATATGACTTTCTTCTGTTTGCGTATTTTCAGAAGAGAGTCTGGTGCCCTTGTGGGCTGTGCTATGGTGCGAAGATAATTGGCTGCAGAGCCCAAATAATGCTGTGAAACCCAACACAGAGCCGCTACACTAGAGCAGGGATTAAATAACCCTCCAGCCCCTGAACACACTGTGCAACTGCCAAATAAAATTCAGCTAGGAGTGTTTATCTTTCATTATCTAAATAAAGCAGTAACTCAAGGCATTTAGGTTTTTCTTCCAAACTAATTTTTAGAGGGAAAAACAACTACAGAGTTAACACAACTGGTTCTCTGTTTCATATCAATTTAAGGCAGACAGCACAGAATGCCACATGTTTTTGTATTCTTGAGGAAATGACTGAACTTTTTGGAAGCAAGGGATGTTGGAAGCCCTGGAGAAAAACATGCAGAGATTACTGGAGGAAATAGACTGAGAGTTGTGTAAATGGTGATAATTTCTGTAACACTTCCAGATTTTCATCCAAGTGAATGAAAAACAAACAGGCAGATTTTACAGGAAATGAAATATCATTCTTATAAACACTATTAATTAACCGCACTTTTCATTACTGTGTTGTCAGCTATGCAATAAGGAAAATTAAAAATAGAACTATGAACCAGTCTGCTAGTGTGTAATTTAAGAGATATCAATGTTGGATTTCAGCTCAATACACTCACTGTATAGTAAAGAAAAGAATAGCATGTTTATTTTCTATTGCACTCATATTATACCAATACAAATATTCCACAGCCTTTCAATCAGTGCAGAGTAACAGCCCATGTTATCAAAGCCACTTCCCACTATTCCGCAGCTCACAGTACGCTGTGATGTGCTGCACAGGTGTAAATCAGGACATGCACACCTCCCTTGCTGGCAGGGAGAGCACAGTGACAGCTGGGCAGCCACAGCCACTGCTGGGGCAGGGCACAGCGCCACCCCAACGCCCGGCACCTGGGAAAATGCCTGGCAATGCAGTGGCCTCAGAGGACATCGGCACAGACAGGATCTCCCAGGGACTGTCCCAACACTGTCCCCAGGCTGGGTGGCCATGGGACGGGGAGCAGCGGGACTGAGCCAGAGTAGATGGGGTCAGTCTGGGCGCCCCCTGCCCATAACTGCAAACTGGTCAGAACTGGGGCCTCAGTGCCTTGCAGGAGAGGAGGGACTGTGGAGCTCCAGGCTGAGCCAAGCCCTGGGCTCACCTCTGCTCACCTGTTTTCCATCCAGCCTTCACCTTCCTGGCTCTAGAAGCACAGGTAACGTTTCTCTATCACCACAACCAAACCACACAACTACTTACTGACTCTGCAGTTTGGGCCCTGCTGTGCTGTGCACTACACGCATCATCAGAGAAAACGAAAAACAACTGCTGTAGATCAGCAGAGAGAGCAGAGGGGAAGGAGGACACAGCCCTGGATGCAGCTCTTTGCTGCCAGATGCCCCATAATCTGAAGGGCTTGTACTGACTGATGCACTAGTGAAACAGCCATGGTCTAGCAGAGGCCATATCCCCCTAAACCAAAGTCTAATTCCAGCAAGGAATTCCCTGGGACGGTTCCCCTGTGTGAAGGGAAAACATCCAGTGGGCATCTTCTCAAAGCCATGAGTTTCCTAGAGCACATGCAATTGCAAAGAAAACAAAAATCTTACACAGACCATTCACGTTCTAAACTTTAAGAAATAAGTTGCAAAAAAATGAATTCCAAATATTAACAAAATTGATTAACAATATTACTTCAGGCAAGGTGGAATTAAGCAGCACAAAGACATACAGAGCAGCATCTTACTGCAGTTGATTTCTCCACCCATTCCTGACTTCTGTGGGATATCACAGGTGTGCAAGCCTGTGCTGCCCACCCTCAGCTCCAAGCCCCCTCCCCACTGGTGGAAGCCCCAGACACGTACCACGGGCTGCAGAGGGGCTCCGGGCATCATGGCATTGGCGAGCTGCATCTGCTGGGCCAGCATGGCCATGTTCTTCTGCTGGATCAGGTTATTGCGGCCATTGATCTCCAGCTGCGTTTTTAAGTGTGGTGGTGGGTGAAGATATTTGCAGTTTTCCCTTGAACATCGACCCTGTAGAAGAAAATTAACACAGCTGGATTAGAAGCTGTGGGCACATCTTTGTTCCTTATGTCATCAGCTAAAGCAAACACTATCCAGGCCGCAGACTGCGGGGAAAGGGCTGTCACCACTGCCCATACACACCTCACAGTTCCTTTATCTGCTGCTTGCTTTGCTTTTCTGAGACACGGCTTTCTGCAGCACAACACTAAAACATACTGTTTCTTTTTAAAGTTCCTGAAGGTGAGCAAATATGAGTTGCTCTGAAGGACAGCACGTCCCTCCTCTGCGGGGACATGTTCCTGCTCCATGAAGGAAACCAGCACCACTCTGCGCTTCCCTAGACCTGGGATCCAGCATCTTTGAGGGAAATCTCCTCCATGGGATGCAGTTTTGTTATGATTGCATAAACGAACCAGGAAAACCAGAACTGCCTTATTTCTAAATTTTTTCATGAATTCAGATCTGGTAAACAAATGTCATGCACCAGTTTAACATGGATGAGAAGACACTCAGCAATGTGACAATCACTGACATCCAGAAACAATAAACAACAACTCTGTGCACAACGCACACCCAGACCCCGCTGCACCTCCCTGGGACCAGCAAAACACAAGGGTAACTGGTGAGAACCAGCCCCAAATCCCCTCCAGGTGGTCTAAAAACCTCTAAAGCCAAAGGCCAGTGGGAGCAAAGGCACTGCGTGTGCGGCCGCTCAGGCACAGTGTGTGGGCAGAGGGACGGGGGGAGAGACCCCTCTCCTGGCAAAGAGTGTCCCTTCTCCAGGAGAGCAGAATCCCCTTTTCTCACAGCACGGGAGTGATGACGCCACATGCCATGACCCTTCAGAAAATGCAAGTTCATTAATATAGAAGCTTTACACACTGATTTTTCTTTAAGGTTATCAACATCAAGTCCATACTTTCACTAACGGGATGGCAACAGTAAAAATTTTAAAAAACAATTAAAAAGGACTACTGAATTCTTTTCTGGAAAAAAAACACAACCAAACAGATTCTTTAAATTACATTTTTTTCCTTCACTCGTTCATCTTAGAAAAAACCCAAACAAGAACAATGACAAGGCAAAAGACAGACTTAATTTGAGTAAGAAACTGCTTTTATCAGGAAACAAATTGATTCAATACAGTTTGACCTTACCCTGCAATTTTGCTCTGAAAGTCAAAACTTATCCTTGTTAAATGACCTGTCAGAAATCTAATTTGTAGGATGATTTTTGTCTGCCCTAAAGACTGGGATAACTGGTTTGCTGCTGCCTCTCTCCCGCTGGCACTGCAACCTTCTTAAAACTCATTTTCATAGTTATTCAGTTGACATCTGAGTGATCCTTGCATAGGAAGACAGACCTCATACAAGAAAAATATGCCAGGTTTTGTGTATGTCTTTAGGCAACACACCGCAGTTATGGGGAGTACTCACAGAGATTATGAAGACAGTGATTGCATGGGCGGTGGTGGATGAGAAGCTCTACATGCCCTGACCACAGGCACTGACACCCAGAGCCCACCGTGTGCTGGGCTCATCCCCGGCGTAGGCAGCAGGTGAGGGAAAGATGCTGGTCTTGTTCGGGGCAAGAGCTGGGGGGCTCCCCCAAGTCCTTTAATGGGGGCCCTTTGGTGTCCCCTGACACAGTCCTGTGATGGGGCTCCTGGGAGCATCTGAGAGGGACTGTGTGCTGGGATTGAGGGGGCTGTGGGCTGGGACTGAGGGGACTGTGTGCTGTCCTCAGCAGAGGAAACACTCAGAGAGCACCACTGAATTCATTTGCAAGAAAATCTCCCTAATAACAGACCCAAGTGCTGGAAAGCAGTCAAGACAGGGGCCAGAGAATGCCCAAAAGCCAAGAGCACAGCTGTACTGAGACAAGGCAGGAAAAAAAGCATGTGCTGCCTGAGGAAATATTGTTACAGGGGAAAGGAGCTTCCTAGAGCAAACAGTGATCTGAATAGTCCAGTAACAGAGACAATGCATTAGCAGAAATGGTGGCTGCAGGGACCAGTGCTAATGCAGCGTGAGTTTTAGCTCCTGTGCTATTAACTGCAGCAGAGTTTTATATTTGTGTAAATACACCTGTACACACCTGGAAATGCACATCTGCTGCAGGCTGCTCCAGCTGCTGGGCACTCCCCAAACACCCCCAGCCCCACAGGGCTGCCCCATCCCTGTCTATAGGGACCAAAGCTGGCTGCTGACTCCCTGGGGCAGTGGCCAAACCCACCACGGGCCAGCACAGCCCACGGCCCAGCAATGCCTGGGACATCTCCCAGCCCAGCAGCCTTTGTTCAGGGAAGGCAACTCTCAGCTCAGGGGGTGCTTTAGGGCAAAATGACCCTCAGTTTTCTCCTTTAACCCCTAAACCAACTCATTTCAGCACCTCCCAGGCTCCCAAAGCACCTCTCCACTGTGTGAACTGGCAGGTAAAGGCCAGTGCTCTGGAACAGCTTTATTTAAGTCAATTCTTCTCCCAACATTAACCCCCTGTTAGGCATTGTTACCCCTCAGTAACACAGGACAGGCTGGTACATTTACCAGTTGCCTGGAAAATGAGATCTTACATGAGCACAATGTAAAAATTAGAGCTAATTACTGCTAAATGAGTAACATGGAACTGCAACATGTGTTGCTGGAATCAGCGAGGAGCAGTTAACAAACCTGATTCTGAACAGATTAAACTCAATGTCCTCATTTCACTGCTGGAGTTTAGGCTGCCCCACAACTCTCTGGATGAGATCCAGAGCCTGGCAGTACATGTTCTACATCCCAACCACTTAATGTACTTCATACACTCAAATGTTTTAAAGCCATAAAAACCAATTCCCAAGATCTAACAGAATGTCCTCTGGCTCCCAGGAAATAAGGAGCCCCGCCGCTGCTTCCCCATTGAGGCCATCATTTCCAGCCACTTAGGAGCTGGATTTAAAGGAAAACAATTTACTCTGAGTTAAAGACTACAAGAGTATACCACAACCCCAGGTACACTGTGCTCATGCTTAGTTATCACCAGCTACTATCAAAATATTTACATCCTCCTTGTTTGTGTGATGCTTTGGAGCCCAGGGCACCTCTAACCTTCAATCTTTTTTAACTTGCAAATCTTAGCAAATTCCCCAAAAGAAATGCAGACTTGTCTGTCTGGGAACAGGGTTTCTTGTTTTACTTGTATTCCATGAACCTTTACAAATGGTCTACAGAGCGTTCCGGAGCTGGAAACTGCAGGCTGTAAACCACTGTCACAGATCTCCCCAGAACAGGGGCAGCATTCATCCCCACCACCCTGTGGGCAAGCAGTTCCTAATTGCCTTGTTACTGGATCCCGGTAACTGCAGTCAACAGAGTTCAAGGCAGATTTTCATCTCTCTGAACCTTTTCTGAACCCTCTTTCAGTCATCACAAAAAGAATACTATAAGTGAGTATATGCAGAGGCAGCAGTTTCACACTGCACTGTTTCGATGGGCTGCACCCGAACACTGCGGGGCTTTTAACACATCCTGCTGGTCTAAAACGTACTGCCAGCACCCCGGAGGCTCCCCAGCACACCCCTCAGCAGAGGCCCCGCAGGTCTCTGGTCCCTCAAGACAAGGGGCACGGGGGGCAGAGGACCAGCTTGGCGTCCCCGGCCGCTCTCACAGGATGCTTTGCTGCTGCTCTGGGATGAGCAGTGCCAGGCAGCGTGCCCGGCTGTGCCCAGCACCGGCCCCTCCGACCAGCCCCACAGCACTGCGCCTGCAGCACCTGCTACACAAACCTGGAGCCTCTTATTTGAACCACAGGGGCAAGCACACACTTGCTTCTGCCCCTCCATTTTCTCTTGGTGTTTAATGCACGCGTTTGTACACTTCTCTTTCAGTGCCAAAAATGGAGAGCCATCCACTCTGGCTGTGGGACTGGGATGTGCCTGACCCTGGTGTGTTCAGCCTCCTGTGACACCTCATCAGGTGCAGTGCAGGGCTCAGCACGGTCTGCTGATGGGCCGTCAGGTCAGAAGGATTTTCCCCCTTACCTTCAGGGGAGCAGAACACATCCGTGTCCCCAGGCACCTTCCACATACCAGAAGCATCCCCCAGGCTATGCGATGTGGTTTTACTCCCCACAAAGCATGGGCACTTTCGGTGAATACTTTCGGAACTGCGGAAAATGTGCCAAATTCAGAAAATAAATATGTCAATACCACCTTGGAAAAATCACCCCCAAAATTATGCATTCTGAAAATACAGGGTATTTCTACAAGACCTGGATCCTGACAAGCTTGCTGAATCATGAGGTTACCCCTGGGTGTGTCAGACATGCACATGGGTGAGCACAACGAGCCCATTTCTCTCTGGTCACCCCCAGGCTCTTCTCCACAGCACCAGTTTTCTGCAAAGCACAGCACACCCTGTTTCTCATATCCCACCCTAAATGTTAGAGATCCAACAGTAATTCTTGCTCTCTAATAGTAATCTCCTTCCAGAAAACACCCTGATTGCATATTTAATAAAGGAAAAGCTTTCTTGGGAATCCCTTCTGAGACATCAAGCTTCTTCTCCCGCTGCAGCTACAACTCAGGTGATACCAGTACTAACAATTTTTACATTTACCCCGAGGGAATATTTAATGGAAATAACAGCATAAGTCAGTAGCTAATTAACAAGAGGATAATTTGAACTTGGTGCGCTCCTGCCCCCATGACCGTGGTGTCTCTGTCACGGTGCTGCTGGCTCTGCCTCTGCTGCAGAGGGGTATGTGCACACACTGCACGGGCCCAGTGCAGGCATGTGCACCAAGGGCTGAAAGGCAGCTCCCTCACTCTGTTAGGCCTTCAAAGCTGTTGTAAGAACTTCCAAATATCCACAGCTTTCAGTACCCACCTAAACTTTGAACCAATTCAAATTAAAAATAATTATTTCCCAACACCACCTCAGAAAGATCTGCCAAGCAACAGGAAAGCAGTAAACTCACCACCTGGTGCACGGTGCTCCAGCCTAAACCTTTCTCGGAAAGCACAGCCTAGTGACACAACAAATTAGCTCTAATTATCAAACTGCTCTCGCAAGGTCATTACTCCTCCAGGCACCACCCGTCAGGACTCAGGGGTGCCTGTGCAGGGACCAGCAGGAGCCCTGGCTGCCCCGTGCAGGGGCACTGCCAGAGCCAGGACTGGGTCCTCAGGAACACAGCCAGCAGGCAGCGGGAGGCTCTCCAGCCAGAGCCCTCATGAGGACCCAGAGCACCCACCCTGCTGTGCTGTCACCCAGTGCGACACCCAACACGATCCCTCCTCTCCCAGAGAGAGCCTGGGGAGCCACTGCACCAGCCTCCAGCACCCCTTAAGCCTCAGGCTGGGGTTCCTCAGGTCAGAGTTACCTCCCCAGTGACACTGCAGGCAGTAAGGCGCTCCTGGGTCACGGCTGTCTGCATTGCCCCTAAGGCCCGGACAGGCTGTGGGCTGTGACACGGTGCACACACCACGGGCACAGGCACGGGCCCGATCCTGAGCCGTGCTGAGCACGCCGTTCTGCTCACAGTGTTCTGGTGACCACACACTGACAGTGCTGGATGCAGCCGCAGCTCTGGAGAGGGGCCTTGCCCCTGCATGAGAGGATGATGGTTTGGAGAGAACCACCAAACATCAGCTCAGGCTCAGGCAAAGCAGAGATACAGGAGGATTTTGTATGGACAGAGTCTAAACAAAGACCCCACTTACTGCTGTCACTGACAAACACCAGAGCGCACACAGAGCTCACCGGTCCTGCCATCACTGCTTGAGGCCATCCTGCTGCAGCAGCACAAACCCAGGAAAAACGCTCAGACCCAGCAGGCCGGTGTGTGTCACTCACTGCCCACCCCAGGCCAGCGCTGACCCCACGCCAGCCAGGGCAACCTGCCTGGCTCCACATGAAGCTTCTGTGCTGCGGGGTCAGGGCGTCCCACCCACCCTTTGCACCCCCGAGGGTCACACACCTGTATGGACGGCTGTCAGAGATGCAGCTGCTCTGGGAAAGTCTTACAGCGAGCTGTGCCAGCCTGCTGGGGCTGTTTATTTATGCTATTTTTATACCACTGCGGTAGCACCAGCCGAGCTCCCGAGCACTGGCTGCGCCGCTCTGTGCGTGATTCTACACGAACTACTGCTCCAAGAAGAACAGGAAAGCTTCTTGGTTCCCATCAATCCACCAACACCACAAAAGCATCTCCATAGAAGTCCAGGGGCAGAGAGCTGAGAGCAGGGACGTGCTGCTCACTGCGTGCAGAGATATCACTAGAATAACCCCCAGCTCTCCCTGAAGTCCCTGGAATAAACCCCTGGCTCTTACCTTGAGGTCTCTGGAATAAACGCTTGGCTCTCCCCCAGGCTGCAGTGCCGAACCCATCCCTGCAGGCAGAGCCACACTGCCTGCTGGCACAGCTCAAGGAAGTGCACAGAGAGCAGAGTGGTGTGGACACCAGTGGGTGCTGAGCATCCCGACCACACTGATGCAATAACCTTCCCATTTAAATTTTTCAATTGCTGCTCAGGATGTCCAGACCCAAATTAATTCTCCAATTAAAAACTGTTGCTTAGCAACAGGGTTTGAGATGCAGGAGAGCAAAGTGGGATGCACCAGGAGCTGCCTCTGCCCGCAGGCAGTGCCAAACTCCCACATCAGTGGAAGTGTGCGTGTGGCACCTTGTGCAACAGGTAAAACAATCCTTCCAGTGCCCCAAGAAAACAGGCCCAAACTCTGTTTTTACTTATTCCAAGCTAAAACTGAAGTGAAATAAACAGCAGCCCCACGGAGGTGCTCTGGGTTTCAAGCAAATGGTTTTTCCTCAGATGGTGGTGACCTGATGGTTAAATCCATGACCATTGCACAATGTTGCTGCTGTTGTTGCTACCAGTGAATTGAGGAGAGAACCTCCAGGCCGCAGGATGCAAAGAATCTGGCTTTTAACATGAATGTGTTGAACAGAAGCAGCTGTAATTTCTGCAAATGGCCTTGGGCAGCAACCATGCCCTGTAACCACCTGTATCACTCTGAGGGACTCACAGTTTCTGTACCAGCAGAGTCCCAGAAGAAGTCCCCACTTTCCCATTCCTGGAAGTGTTCAAGGCCAGGCTGGGCTTGGAGCAATCTGATCTAGTGGAAGGTGCTCCAACACATGTCAGGGGGTGGAACAAGATGAGTTTTAAAGTCCCTCCCAACCCAACCCAACCCAACCCAACCCAACCCAACCCAGTCTGGGATCCTATACTTTTAAGTAGCTTTTCATGATCAGGACCTACAACCCTCTGACAGTTGACAGGCTGCCTCCTAAAGACAAATGAAAAAGCTCCTTGTAGCCAGCACAGACTCCTATGAGTGTTGCAAATCCCAACTGCCACATGTAAACACGCACCACCCCATCACTATTTATCAGTTATTAACGACTGACACAATTTACAGTCACTTCAAACACTTCCAGGAGCTCTGACTGTGCCGTGGTACTGACTGGCTGCTGCCAGAGCTGAGGCCTCTCTGCCGGTGTTCCCTCGACCAAGAGGCTCTGCCTGTAGCCAACTCACAGAGCCTGAGCCACAGCCAGAGAACCATCAGCCAAGGTTCAACAGCGCAGCTGCAACACATGAAATACTTCTGATCCAAAACAAACACGCAAACACCTCCCTCTGTTAGGGCGTATGAATTCCTCCCGACCCGGCGCGTTAGAACCCGAGCAGGAGGATGGCTGGGACGGCTGTTACGTACCATTGAGTATTGCCTGTAAATGGTGAAACTATTTATCCTGATGCCCATGTGTTTTACAGGAAAACATTTAACTCCCCATAAGCTATGGTTTCCTTTTTAAAAATAAACTGTTTGCAGGCACTTGGTATCATGTCTGGCTTGCCAAGCACACATTCGGAGAAATTTTTTTAGTATTAAACAGAAAAGAGTTACAGGACCTATTTTACTGCCTTGAAGAACACAGACTGCAGTCCCAAAGCCAGACAGTGGTCCAGAGACAGGGCAGCAATTGCTGAGGGCCCACACACGGTCAAGACACGGCCTGTTTGGGGACCCAGCCCAACACTCACCAGAGGAGGGGTCACTGCAGCCCAGCTCCACCAGCGCCCCAGGGCACAGACAGCCCCCGGGTGCTGTGGGACTCTGGGTGCCCCTTCCACATCATAACCAGCTCCTGGTTCCTGGCCAAACCCAGCGCTGGGAGCAGTGCTCGCTGAGGAACCCGAGGTCAGACTGCCCATCTGTGCCTGCCGGCCCTGCAGCACCTCCAGCTCACAGCACAACAGCCTGCCCAGGAGCTGGTGCGGGCTTGGATACTCCCAAACAACTCTGAGGTGCAAGGAGAAGGCCTGCTGGTGGCAAACACTCATCTCCAGGGGAAGGAGGTGAGGACACCTCCCCTGTGAAGGTCCCTCAGCCCCCTCCAGGGCTGGGCTGGGCTGTGCACAGGGACACTGACAGCAGCACACCATGTTCGCTTTTCTAAGTGAATCTTTTAATATTAAAACATACCAAAGTGAACACTTAATCACGTCTCTGCATGTGATTATTGTACATAAAAGCCTCAACTCCTCTAAATGATCATTTGGCTCACACAACTAATGACACTCCTATGGGAGCTGTCCTATTGCCATGAAATCCAATAGGATTTAAAAAAAGAAAGAAAAAAGCAAACAGAGCGAGCAGACTGCCAGCCTGAAACTAGAAGGTAAGACACCAGCCCAGCAGCAAAACCCTTTCCACTGCTCCTGCAGTCTGTGGGTCCCTCCTCCTCTGAGGAAACACAGAATGATCCGCAGCACCAGACCAGGGTGACAGGGATGGGGATGGGGACGTGGATGTACACACCTAGGGCGCTTTGCTTTGCACCCATAGCAGCACCACCAAGGGCCTGTCTAGCAGAGGCCACTCTCTAACCCAGAGTAAGGTGGCTGCTGGGACTCCCATAAACCACCTGAATCTTCATTTCGTAACAGTCACTGGCAAACACATCAATAGCTTATGGAAATAAAAATATTTCTTTTTATATATTTTGATTTTTATATATACTTTTATTTATATTTATAAAAAACAGAAGTTTTTGTAAAATATTTACTACTATTTGGGATTGATCTTGGTATTATTACAAGTATTTGTATCTCCACATCTGTATACACACATGGTATGTATCAGTCCACCAGTATTTATACTGACACTCTCAGGACACACAAACTCTGCAGACTGCACTAGACCAACACCAGACTTCCTCCCAGGTAACATCCCCACCTGCCCTCAGGCAGTGCAGGACAAGAGGAAACTACATTTTTACAGGCCAGTCCAGGAGAAGCAGACCCTCCCAAAAGGGGTATGCCCCACTGAGGGGTGGCACATGGGTCACATCAGCAGTAGGAACCATGAGTCATTTCAAGTGAGAACTTCACCTGCTCACTCAACTCCCAGTGCCACCAAATCCTTTTAGAGAAATCTCTGGTAATCCATATGATCCTTACTCAAGCATGTAATAACTCACATTTTAGGAGGAGAATGAATGACTTTACGTCCAGATCAAGTGAAACACATGGGAGATTCAATCTATTTACTGGTGCAGTTCCTCGCAGAACAGTGTTGAGCTGAGCAGGTACCGGGATCCTTCTGGTTCACACTCCTGCTCACAGCTGCAATCCCCTGCCAGCGACCCCATCTGAAAGCAGCCCCGATGCCTCCTGCTGCTGCTCCCAGCAGTTCCAGTGGAAGGGGAATCACTGGAATGAGCAGCGAGCTGAAGGTCCATCAGGCCCCACTGCAACTGTTTAATGGGTGAGCTGAAGCATAATTAATATCTCATAATATTTTCAGGCTTATGATTTGTTTTAGTGTATTTGGTGGTATGAGAAAAGGGGCACATTGTCAAAAGCTGTCTCCAAACTGGGAGAGCAAACAAAAAGGACACAGCCCTTGTTCAGTAGAGCTGCTGGAAGAGGTCAGTGCTACTTATGGCAAATTCAGAAAGGGAATCCCATATGAAGGAGGGCACCACGTGCATTATCAGGTACTTTTTACACAGCTGATGTAGCTTAAAATTGTTTTGGAACCTGCCCTGGCTGGCTGCAGGGTTGTTTCCACTGTCTCCATCAATGCCAGACAGAGTATGCACTTTATTGTCCCCCTGTCTCAAGCAGAGTCTTCTTCCTAGTAATCAAACCTAAGTTCTAAGGTAGCCATCTGCACAAGAAAAATACCCCACATGAAACTGTTTTCATTTGGTTTTCCTGGTGCAGGGAGGGGATGGCAGGTGACCTGCACTGGGTCATCAGTGTCCTCACCCAAGTGTAGATGCACGGGATTCACCATTAGCGGCGCTATACTTAAAATTAATTTCTCCAGTTTAAAAATAAAACCTCCCTTTTGTGATTTCAAGAGAGAAATCGCCATGCCCTGCTGCTGCCTCCACAAACAGAGCACAGCTGAGGCCCGAGGCAGCAGAATCTGGCCACAGGCAGGACGGGGGTGGGACAGCCCGGCAGCAGCGATGCCACACTGCTGCTTCAGTGACAGAGCCCTTCCCCAAATGCACAGGCACAAGACAGACCACTGTACAGCACCATCACAACAAATGTGCCCTGGAACATACAGGGCAGGCAAAGCGAACGAGCGGCATGAGAGGGGCAAGGCGTCATGGCTCTGCCGACCCCTCTGCGCAGAGCCCAGAGCAGGCCCCTCGGGGCACCCACTGCCAGGGGGCCCAGCACGGGCACCCCCGAACACTGCCTTTACCTCCCAGTGATGCCCACAGCCACAGCAACCCCGCCTGCCCTGTCAAGGCAGGGCACCTGCCCCTTCCAGAAGGACCACCATCACCGGCTGGGTGTGAGCGGGGACAGCGTGACCCCCGCCAGCTGTGCACAAGCACTTGAGGTAACTCCACAACAAAGACCACGAGGGAGAGGGGGAAAGAGATGCGACCCCTCTACTGATGCACTGTTATCCCCACAACACCCATAACTTCTGCTAGTGTATTTTTGCAGCACTGGTGTTTCTCCTGAAACCTCCTCCCAACAGCACCCTCACAGGGTTAGGTTTGAGCAAAGGGCACTCTGGAATCTCAGCAGGTGTCTGATCCACCTCCATCCCAACTAACACCTTGGCTGCAGAGGGCTGGGGCCCCAGGTGAGGTGAGGACAGGGACTGCACCACTGCCTGTGAGACGTCAGCAGGCGGGCGCCGGCAGCTGCGGTGATGGCCGAGGGCAGCGCTGAATAACACAAAAACCAACGTCACGTTGATAAACTGCTCTCCACGTCCAACAGCACAGCCACAGCCTCCTCCAGCAGGCTGAAGGTCAATGGCTGTCAGAATTTATGTCTGGATTTTTACAGGAGAGAGGCTGCTCTAAAAGCATTACTGAGAACTGCAGTTCCACACTCCAGACACTGGAAATCACTGCCCGAATCATATCCTGAAACACCAACACATCCACATGCTTGGTGTTTTTATTGACAGGGTTTACATAAGAATTACACCTTTCTCAATTTTCTTGCTATCCTTTTTGTTGTATTTTCCCTTTGTTTTTAGCAAATACAGCATCTTGATATGCTGTTTTAAATACAATTAGAATACATGTGTCAGGCAAATATTTTATAGACTGAAAAAAAATGAATATGCATTAACTGAAACTATTCCTAGATTTGACTAAAAGCTACCTAACAACAACATTAGTGGGGGAAATAATTGTCAAAATATTATTTTATTCAAGTGAAATGATAAATTCTGACTGAAATATGCAAAGTTTATTAACATTTATTTCAAAATAGGGTTTCAGTTTACAGCTGAGCACAGGTGAAACAAAGCGCTCTGAGAGGGAAAGGACAGAACAGGAAATGTCATAGAATCACAAACTGGTTTGAGTTGGAAGGGACCAACCAGCCTTCCACCAGGCGAGGTTGTTCCAAGCCTTGGACACTTCCAGGGATGGGGCAGCCAGGGCTTCTCTGAGCACCCTGTGCAGGGCCTCACCACCCTCGCGGGGAACAATTTCTGCCTAAACAAGAAATTCTTTCCTAAAGAAGAGATTTTTGCCAGGATCTGTACTTCTTACAGATAATACAACATTTCACTGAAGCTAAGGTCAGACACTCAAATGGGAACTGTTATGGGAATCAATAGCCTGGATAAATTATTTCAGATTCAGCCTCTGAGCTCTGCTCTGAGATGCCATTTCCCCAGGAATGTGGAAAGCAAATAGTGACTCTTCCCCAGGTGAACACCAAGAGTGGGGCTCTGACCCACCTGTGCACAGGTACAGACCAGGTTAGTGGCACTGTGGGAACCAATGGCTGTTTTTATCTGGAAAAGTGAATAGCTGCTTTCTCAGCACTACAAACTTTTCCCAAGAATTCCCAAAGGAAAATAGGTTTGAACTAGCAGAGTGAGAAATGATCCTGACCCTCTTTCAGCAATGCCATACTGAAATCTCTGCTGAGCCACATGCTCTGCTGCTCTGTGTGGTTCTGGAAGAGCTTGCTGGCATCTGACAAAGAAACCTGGCGCCTTTCGCTTGGTGGAAAACCCACAGGCTGCAGGGCATGGTGATCCCGTGAATCCCTGAAAGGAGCACGGAGCAGTGACCTGATTTTCAGGAATGCAAACAGCTCCGGGTCCCTGACCCCACACATGTGAGGGCCATTTTACAACACAATAAACTGCCTTAGATGGAAACATACTGCTTCGATCACACCCAAACCTTTCTACCTAATTACCGCACACCCCTGGTACTGCCAAAATAACCCAGGGCAGTGGCTGCGGAGGGGATGGGGAGAACTGTCGGGGGACTGGACAGAGGCCTTGGGCACTAGAGAACCAACAGCCTTTCATGGTGGCCAGGAGAGCCCTGTGGGTGCCACCAGGGCACAGCAGTGCCACAACTGAGGACAGGCTGTCTTGGCAGATGACAACCAAGTCCTCCCTCCGGCAATGAAAAAAATTAACACTTCTGGCTCTTTCTGCGCAGTTTGCTAAGGTGATCATCAAATGAAGGCCAGTCAGTCTACTCAGTAATAAAAAAGGGAGACTGCACACAGAGGCACACAGGAGAGGCGCTGCAGAAGGCAGGCTGCATGCCACCCCACGGGCATCCCAGTCCCAGAGCGGTTCAGTCTGATGTCACCGCACCACAAAACACTAAGCTTGCAGATGAATTTCCACACGGGGTTCAGCTTTAAGGTATATGAGGACATTGGGGCTGATGGACCACTAACATTCATCACAGAGGGCAAAAGGTGGACATCAGGTCCCTCAGAGCAGCAGCATGGGGTGCCACAAGCAGCCCTGAGCTCCCCACAGCACCAGCACAAAGTGACCTACAGGTTTAACAGTGAAGGTTTGCATTTGGCTCACAGCTGCCATCACCGAAAGGACAAACCCACAAACACACCTGAGTAAAGCAGAAAACACTGTCCCTGTCCAATAAGAACTTTAGAAACTAATAAAAGTTGAAGAATTTCTCTTTAGAAACAAAAGACATAAATCAGGAAATCTGTAACAGCTTCTAAGAAAAAATTCCACCTGTTTTCCACAAGAGGGAACTCAGCAAAGCCAATGGCTTCTGCTTTTGGCAAGACAGTGATTTCCTACAAAACCCACTTCCAAAGTCAGGGCAGCCCCTCAGGACCGCCAGAGCCCACAGAAACACACCTGCAGTGGCAAGTACATGCCTGGTGATAACGTAGGTATTTTATGCAACTGTATTCCTAATGGGAGCAAGAATTCAGAGGGAGCAGTTGGCCCACACACCCCACCAGAGCCCAGAAGTGTCACTTCATGAACTGTGATGACTTTATCACGCTGCTGAGGTTGGGGCTGGCAGGAGATGCTGTGAGCATTCCTATGCTAATGAAGCAGTAATTAGTGAGTGCCATGCCACAGCCCAGGGCAATGTCAGCTGCCCCAGGGTCAGCAGGAAACCCAGATCCACACACATCTCACACCTCCTGGGCTGAGAGCACACAACTACAACCCTTCCCATAGCCTGACATTACAGCACTGAACAAGGGAGCTACGGCAGCTAAACAAGGCATCCACAGCAAGGAGATTCTGCATGATTTAATCAGCAATTCAAGAGGAATTAACAAACCTGGACACACACACACAACTATAAGGTGTCAACACATGGGCCTCACACCCAAAGGCACCCCCAGATCAGCAACAGCCCCTGAAGTCGCTGCCACCCGCCCAAGGGCACTGCCACATTTCCCCTCCCAAAGGGCACTGCTGTGTGTCCCTGCCAGGTACCACCACATCCCACCCCAGGGCACTGCCCCATGCCTCACCCCAGGCCCCAACCACCACATCCCACCCCAAGGCACCCCCACATCCCACACATTTCCTCTTTATTTCTGTTGGCTGGCAATTAAATACTCCTGTTCTTTTGAATTTTTTCTTTTAAAACTAGTCTGAAGTGAAAATCAAAGAACAATCATTAAAAGATAAAGACTAGGCTGACAGAAAGCTAGCCTTGCATCTTTTCTTAAATGTGCAAGACATAACAAACACAGCTCTTCTTTTCCTCTCAACTGCATCATGATTATCACATAAGCAGAATCTTTAGCTTTAGCCTTTCTTTCTGCACGTGCAGAGGCATACAAACACACCACCTGAACTTCATATTCTACTAAATGAAGAAATCTTTCTCCTCAAGTTAAGACTGATTACTTGAAATCATACATAAGAAAGTTTCATGTAAAGGAACCATAAATGCGTTGCAAAAGGAAATGGGGAAAGGGCACGCTCTGTGCACACAACTCTGGGAGACACCTGATAAAGGAAAGGTAAATAAGTTAACCATCTGCCATAAGGTTGCTCTTCACAACTCCTCACTCTCCTTGTTGGCTACTGGGTGTTGAAGGAAAGAAGGTGTTTCAAGAGGGAGCATTTGGTGGAACAGAGAGAGTACACATGAAATTTGTCAGCAAAAACAAGTCCTGAGACAGGAGGGACATACAGTAAGTCAGGTTTTTAAGAGACTTGGAGGCCAGCTCTATCCCAGGAATAGCTGGTGGTGGGAAGAGATGCTCATCAGAGAGGTGAGCAAAGCTTTGGAGAATCATCTAAGTCAGTCCATTCCCAAAAAAACAGCAGGGAATAAAAGAGAAGATTTAGATAGGTAATCCAGCACCAGCACAGCACTGCTGGCCATGGAGAGAGTGTGGCCAATGCAGATGATGTATCTGTGCAAGCAAAATAGATGTAACATTAAATCTAAAATACAGGCTCTGATACAAGCACTTAGAGCATGCCTAGAGTCTCATAGGAGAAAACCTCTGTAAGTGAATAGGGAGCAAGCCTCCAGAAATGAGGAGGGCTTTGCATATGGCCATTGGCCATCACCATCACACATAGAGCCTAAAAGGAATGGTACTCTGCCCTGGAATTCAGTCATTGACAGAATTCAGCACATGCAAATAAAAACAATTAAAATTAATACTTGTTACACTGGTACACTGCCATGAAAAAGTAAAACAAAGAGAGTTGCTCTCCCTGGCAGACCCAGCCCTGCTGTAGCCTGGGGGTGACAAGTGGTTTGATTCTACAGATGAGAACCTCTTTTCCATTCTGTGTCAGTTTTCACACCCCATCTCTGCTGGGTACTATTCATTTCCTACCAACTCTGTCCATATTCACCTCCAGAGAATGCTTCCCTCACAGTTTGTTGAAATGCCATGTAATTAATGGTTCATGGGCACAAGCACCACCTGAGCCTGCAGCAGCTCCAGCAGGACCCACATGTGTTGCTGTGGGCCCCCCAGACCTGGCATGTGGCTGCCCACTTCTCTGTGACACAGCAGCATCACCTGGCAGCCAGCAGTCCCCCTCAGGGCACTAACACTTCCCATGTTCCACTGGCCCCATCCCACTTTCCCAAAACCAGGGGAAGGATCTCAAGCTGTTCTAAATGTTCAGGATGTCTGAGTAAGCCCTCAGTGGCAGCACAAGGCAAGACCCTGAGTCAGCTCTGCATGGCCACCCCTTATACACAAAAATAACTTGTTTATTCCTCCTGAGGTGTTATTTTTACACAGCAGTGCTGAGTAGCTGTGGCCATTTGCTGCCACTGGTCCCAGTAAGGCACGTGGTGAGGGTTGGGTACATGAGCCCTGCAAGGCGCCAGATTGGGGACATCCCTGTCCTGCCCAGCTGTTCCATCTCGGTCCAAAGGGCTTAGTGGAGGGGTGGGAGAGGTTCTCAGACCCGGTGGGTGCATGCGAAACACCTTCCGCCACTGCCCACCCTGCCAGCTATGCCCAGCACCTGGGGAGAGCCAACCTCCTCCTCCCCATGACATCAGCCAGTGCTTCCAGGCTCCCCATGGACCTCCAGAGGGAAAACCTCCTCCTGAGCTGCAACTTGGATTTTTAATCATCTGGACAAAAGCCCTGATAAATCAAAGTGTGCCCATGGCTTCCAACAAGGCAGAAGCAACTCTTCCACATGCAGGAGCAGATCTGTTGGCTCGGGACAGCTGAGGGCAACGCCACAATGCCGCCCTGGCTGCACCCACACCACAGCTCACACCAAGAACCAAAGTGCAGCTCTCCCTCCGCAGACCCAACGTGGTCCACAGCACATTCCTGAAGTATCCAGTTAACACTCTCCCAGAGTTCACTATCCTTTATAAATTCTGGATTTGGAGAATACAAGTCCAAGCCAGCAAATGCAAACAACCCTATGGGCCGTAAATAACAAAGTGTGGCTGGTGAGAGGTAAGTGGGAACACAACAGAGTGAGACTGCAGCAGAGGAAGCTGCTGGCAAGTAAATATTGCTCAACAGGACAGCAGGACTGGGGAAAAACTGACAGAGTGGAATAACAGGAAGCTTAGTCACTTCTGGACAAAAAAAACGAAGTGTGTGAACGGGGCGGAGGGAGCGGTGCGGCCGGAGCGCCGGGATGGCAGGGCAGGCACCCGACACGCTGCTGCGGGCACTGCACCAGCCAGAGGAGGAAGAGGAGACTGGCCCGCCGGGTGCCCCCCTGCAGCAAACCCGTCACAAATACAGCAGGATCCTGCACAGGCTCCTCCAGCTCCCCACTCGTGCTGATGACCCGATGAACCCGCATCCCCAGCTCCTCCTTTGCCTTCCTCAGCACAGAGAGCACCCTAACTGCTCAGCTTGGGGTGCAGAAAACACCAGGGAAGGCCAAGGAGGGCTGAAACACAGCAGATGGAATTTAAGGATGCAGTTGATTTTGAACAATCAGCATTATTATTCAAACCCACTGCAGGAGGTGGCCAGTGGCTGTGGAAGTGTGTGAGCCACGGCCAAGGACTGCCCCAGGCACACAGACCAGGGGCCGTCCCACCACACTGAGACCCTGGAGAACGTTCTGCTGGTGATGGAACCATCATATTTCTGGTGGTTCTCAAGCACCACTGTCTTCAGACCATAAAAGCACTATGCAGAAGCCTCAGGAGTGGGGAGGAAAGTTGAAAGGCAGATCAGATTTCCCTGATGGTGATCTTCCACACTGAAAAGTGCCCATTACCCTTGAAATATGGTCTGCCCTGTTCACTGATGACAGGGTAACAGCACTAGGTGCTAGTAAAGGCACTAGAAAAACACAAACCCAAGATTTTACTACATCATTCATATTAGAGGCTACATAAAGAAAGGCACCAAACCATGGCAAACGGACAACAAGCTTGATTAATCAAGTTGCTTACTGCTTAGGCAAATGAGGGAAGAAAAGCATATAAATAGCAAAGGGTTCAGCAGCAGAGAAGTAAGAAAACTTTAACAAGTTTATGGTTCACAGATTCCTACAGTGAGGATCCGTCTATAAGCAATTCAGACTTCAGTGCCAAAAACACCACCAAAAAAGGTGATGCATTTGATATCAGGAGGCAAAGGAGAGTTAAAAGTCCTTAACAAAGAACAAAGCAAAGCAAGCAAGGCTAGGAAAGGGAAAGTGTCCTGGGCAAACAGAGGCTGACGCATCCGGTTTGTTTTACCTGTCAAGTGTGTGCTGAGGCACAGTAAAAGCTTCCTAACCAAATAAACACCCTTCCAGTCTCTGCAGGAACCACAGCGGTGGCAAACCTGGGACCTGGGGTACGACTGGAGGCCCTGCTGGGGAGGCACGTGGGGCCTCCCATGGAGCACTGCTCCACTGTGAACCTCGGGACATATTTGTCATGTTTCCTCACAAAAACCCAACCCAACCCAAAGGCAGCGCTTAAGGGCTGTAACGGCTCCATGGCAAGCCATGGAGTGGAGGATGTCCGAGGTGGCGGGCAGGGAAGGACACAGGGCCTGCCCACAGTGAGCGCGGCAGGGACGCTGCCGGGGGCACACGGAGCACTCTGCCGAGTGCCTGCCCCGGCACAGCCCCGCGGCACGGGCTCAGGCCAGGGTCCAGCTGCCATGCCCTCAGGCCAGCGGCCGCCTCCAGCACCAACAGACCCATGGCACGATCCAGCCATCATTAACACTGGGACACGGGGCACCAACCAGCACTGGAAGCCCTGAGCCGCAGCGGGGCCGAATCCCTCGCTCGGCTCTGCGCTGCTCCCCTGAGGGGGAGAAGGCACATCCACCCTCACCGTGCCCGGGATCAGTCAGAGGGGTTTTTCTCACACAGCTCAGGAACAATTTCCTGCACTAAAGTGCTTTCCAGGCCTCCTAACACTGATACTGCCAATCAATATTTTACAATGACAAAGCTGCCTGATGGGTGTGTTGCACTTATTTAAGCATCTCTAACAGGCAGTGCTGCTGTAATCACACCCTCTGCACCCCTGCTACCTTCTACCCCAGAGGTTTGGCCTCATTCACTTTCCACATGAAACAAAAAGACAACAAAAGGACAGAAGAAAAGATCCACTGTAAGGCAATGTGCAAATAAATACAGTATCTCTCTGCACTGTCCACACCAGCACCATGCAAATGTAACTAAGGCTACGAGAAAACATCCCCTTGCTTTCAGGAGTTCTCTATCCTCTCTCTGTCAAAGCCTCTGTCTAGGCTTCATTTTTGAAAAGGCAACTCTTTGTTAAGCAAATACACAGAGAGCAGAGACCTGCCCTGTAGGAACATGGCCCGGTGAGAGCCCATGTCTGCTCAGAAATGCGGCCGCAGGGTGAATATTCAGCGTCAAAGCCTTGAAAACTCAACTATCTCAGTCACACAGTGAGGGAAAAATGCTCAGAAAAGCTTATGAAATATGTGACAATGACACTAGAAGAGCAGAAAGAACACGTGAACAGCAGAAGCTGTTTTTCAGTGTCTGTAAGGCTTCACAGAGCACCTGGGCTCTGCAGGAACACAGAGGTGCAGATTCATCAGCTGTGAACAGAGCAGGTCAGTGCACACGGACTAGGGGGAAACACAGGGGGCAGGATTATTTTTATAAAGTTAAATAATCACAAAACGTGCCAAAACACTGCACTGTGGTCAGAATTCCCTCTGATTGTTTACTTTCACATGGGCACTGACCACTGCAATGTCCTATCCCAAAGCTCAGCTGTGGCAGTGTTCTGCTCCTCTGGAGGGAAGCTCAGCTCCCTGGTCCATCCCAGCAGCCACCCAGGGCTGGGCAGGGTGTCCCATCCCACAAGGAAGTTACAAAAGCCCAAACCCAATGGTGAAAAGGAAAGTGGGGTAATATCTGTCTTACAGAAGTAATCTTTCTGTAGGAAGCAGCATTTTCAGGAAGAATTTCTTGCTGGAAAGGGTGTCCAGGCATTGGAAGGGGCTTCCCAAGTAGGTGTTCAAGGAATGACTGGACATGGCACTCAGTGCTCTGGCCTAGCTGACAAGGTGGTGATGCGTCACAGGTTGTCTTGGATGTCTTGTCCAACCTTAGTGATTCTGTGATTTCTGCTACTGGCAGTGTAAGTCTGTTGTAAGACATTTCAACTGTGCCACTACCCTTCCCATACACGCCAAGGCAAAGGAAATGCCACCTCTGCAGATACTATCTGTGCATGTATGAGCTCAAACACACGCCTGAAGACTCCAATGCTCTCGCCTGAAGTGTACAGCCACATAGCTGGTGGGAAATGAAAAACTTTCCACGTGTGGGAGCCTACCAAGCTGATGAAACAAACAGGAACATTCAGAGGGAGGACTGGCATATTATGATCTCATTGCAGAAGCACTTTTTCCCCAGGTTCAGCATGTGTGAGGCAGAATCAAAGCCCCAGAGATGAGAGCATCTGCCTCAGGGCTCAGTTGCAAGACTGCCTTACAGGTGCTTGCTCTTCAAAGAACACAAATTTTCTTTTAATATATTTCACATAGATCTATGAGAGCAAAGAACTTATTCCTGAGAATTAAACCAAAGTAAAACCACTATTAAATTCCCCTCTTTTCCCTGACTTTTTTTTTGTGAGACCAGAATGACTCTAAACATAGTAAAACAGGAAAGTAGTGCAACAGCAAATGAGAACTTTCTACCCCACAACCTCTCTACAAAGAAAGAAGTTCAAGGTAAGAGCTTTGCCCACCACTACGGTCAAGCCCTGAGCGCCCCAGCAAGGTGCTTCAGGGCCCCTGGAGACGTGCTGTTCCCAATAGCTGCTCCTGCTCTTCCACAGCCCTGTCACCACTGGGAATCCCTCACTTCCACAGCACCACAGCCACTGGGAATCCCTCACTTCCACAGCTCCCAGGGCTCAGTCAACTTTTACGCAACTTTGAGGAGCAGAAGCTGAACCGGATAATTTGTCAGGTGATCAAAACAGAATTTGAGCAGTCACTCACTAACACTTAATTATTCATCTTTGGAACAGAACAGAGAGAAAAGAATGTAAAAGCTGCAGATGGTGCCGGACAACTGACCCACGGCTTTACTCCAGACAACAAAAAAATTCAGCAATGCTTTCCAAATTTTAAATATTAAATGAGTGTATTTTCAGCAACTGCTATTTTCAATTCGTTTAAGCACGAAAGAGTTTCTTAATTCACAAAAGGTCTTTGCAGCTGCTGAAGGCTCCTTTTTACGTACAAACCCAAAGTCAACACACAAAACAGTCCGAAAAAACCTTGGAGGAGCTAGCCAGCACCAGTGGCTGCAATTGCTGGAATAATGCACAGCAAGGCCAAGGACTCAAGAGACATGGGATGAAACTGCTGGTGTCTAAGGGCTACTTTAGCTCCCTGCTGCAGGCAGGATCACAGGGTGCACCACAATGGGAACTCTCTGTTGCCCCAAATCAACCTCTCATCCTGAGAGGAATTCCCATGGAGCTCCCCAACGAAATCCCACTTGGTACCTGCCTGCCTTATGCTGCAGTCAGCACGGACAGGTCCTGCAGCATCCTGGAGGCCAAGGGCTGTGCCCCCTGCTAGACCTGAGCAGGAACACCTCCAGTGCCACTGCCAGCCCCTCCAGGTGTTCCTCCTGTCAGGGAGTTGCAGAGGCAGAAGGTCCCCTCTGAGCCTCCTTTTCTCCAGCTGAGCCCCCCCCGGTCCCTCAGCCGCTCCTGCTGCTCCAGCCCCTTCCCAGCTCCATTCCCTTCCCTGCACACACTGCAGTCCCTCAGTGTCTTTCTTGCAGTGAAGGACCCAGAACTGGACACAGCACTCGAGGAGCGGTCTCACCAGTGCAAACTGGTTTGCTTCCCCAACACACAACATGTGCATTACAGATAATTGTGATATTACACAGCATGGGCCCCGGTTTCCAAGCACCAAGGGCTGTCTGCTCACACCTAACTAATGAACACCACCACCTCTCCATGTCTGTGCACCAAACACTGTCCACAGAATCCAAACCCATCACAGGAACCTCAGAGCAGATCTACTTTAACTCCATGATCCTTTCAAGCAGTTTGAGGCAATGTTTCCCTGGATGCCCAGCCAGTGAGCAGGGCTGGGCTCCACCCGGGCACACTGGACACCACTGGCATAGGGCCTCCTGCACCCCCTAAACCCCCCCAAAGAACACAGCTCTGAAGTTTACACCTCCTGTCCCTCACCTGCCTTCAGGGAACCTTGTTTGTGTCATTAATCTGTAATGTTCACATACATACAGACACATATATATAGTATACAATGAGCATATATATACAAACAGTCCATACTCTGTACATAAACAGATGTGTACAGCTCCCAGTAAAACACTTAGTTCATAAGTATAACAAGTAACTTTAACCTTCCACTGTAGCTACTTTTTCAATGTCTAATTACTTAGGTATCTAAAATCATCAGAAACACCTAAACCGTAACTGTGTGCCAGCACTCTGTAAAAGTATTTCACACTGTTACAGACATTAACAGCGTCTCAGCCAATGGCCTGAAACATGCAGAGGAGACCTCACTTCCCTCCCAATTTTCAGTGCCTGACTTAATGAAGTCAAATGCTAAAGGCTTCCAACAAGGCAAAACTATATGTGCTTTCCTCCTTAATAAAAAAAAATAAAAATCCATCAACAAGTGTTAGTTTTCTCTTTAGATACACTTAACCACATTAGTAGTCAAACTTGGAACTAGTTGCAAAAAACCTCTTGCAAAAAGCTGACAGAAACTGGGAACAAACACCTTCCTTGGAGGAATCCTGGAGCTGCACCTGCCGGGGCACTGCCCAGAGCTGTGGGTTCTCCTGTCTCCTGTGGTTTACTTTTGCTTCTCCTCCTGTTCAAACACAGCCCTCTCTCCAGTGTCATCTTCCACAGGGAGTAACAGCATCTGACCTCTTCAACCTTTTCTTTTTTCTGTCTCTTCCTTTAATTTCTTTCTTTCTCCTGATTTCTCTTCTAGTTAGAGACTTAATCCCCTCCTTACATATTTTATTTCGGTCTGCTGAGGAACTCCCATGGCTGTCACCTTCTCTTTCCCTCCGGATACTTTCTTTTCTCACTTTCCTCTGCTATCTCCATCTCTGTGTGCTCTGAACATGCCTCTCACCCAAGGGTACCTCCCCTGGGACCTTTCTGCCACCTCTGGGTGCCTCCCTTCTTTTAGCTTTGGAAAAGGGTCCTTGCTTAGCCCATCTATTTCCTTCTATTTAACACATTTGAGTTGACTTGCTGCTTATTTAACAACTGCATGCAGAAAAGTTAATGTCTCACCAACATTCACACATTTTCTATGGCTTTAGGTTCATTTTTTTCCCAAAGAGTACCCTGAGCTTCCTTGCAAAGCTGCCTCCTCTCAGCACCAGCACTGCTCCATGTATTCAGCCTTTGGCAGATGGGAGCACAGACATGAGCCTGTGTGCTCAATGCTCCGTCTGCACATTCATGAAACGATCACCCAGGTGTGTTTTCTGAACACAAAATGCAACATACAAATAAGCAGCTACAAGTAATTTACTGGGGGAAAAGAAGTTTAAACACTTCTGAACACTTTTCCCAGCTATGTTTTAAATGGCTGTCCAAACCTACACTGCCCTGACCTTCACTGGTGCCATTGGGAAAAGGTACTAGTTTCACTTTCACTGCAACAAAAAACTGAGTTGACTACTTTAACTCCTGCTCTCAAAAGTTGATAATCATTTCCCAAAAAGCCAGTTTCAACCAATGCTACATGGTGCTACTGTTCTAAAAACCCATTACTTCCTCCTGTTCCGTTCGACTGCAGGAAAAGACCAATACCCCTGCTCCTGGTAGCAGTGAGCCCACCCTTTGCTGCATGTCTCTTTTGCCAGTTGCAGCTCCACAGACAGTCAGTTCTGTGCAACAAATATCTGGCCTGGTTAGGGGCTCCCCAGACCAACCAACCCCACCACAAAACCCCCAGCATCGCCAGGAAATATTTAAATCACATACGAATTCTTTTTCTATGAAACCATTCCTTGTGCTCCACTGTCAATAAGAACTTTGCGTTGTAAGGTACTTTACTTGGAATTAAAGCTGCTGTGTATATCCATCCGTCCATCACCTGTGTGCCTTTTCCAAGGGAAGCATCTCACTGTGCTCCGCAGACAGGAGGTGCAGCTGCAGCATTTAATCAACAGCCAGAGCAAGTAACAACATAATGGACACAAAGAACTGACTCTTCTTTTTCCTCTGAGGTGTGACTAGTGAGTGAGAAATTCTTTAACCCTTCAGTGTGCCCAGTCAGGTGCTTTCCCAGCTCACCTGCACTTGTATTTGGTGACAGTCACTGCAGACACTCCAGCTGTCTCCTGACCCACCTCACAGCAGGGAAGACTTTACCAGGGCACGGACAAGCAAAGGTATGTCAACCCAGATGATCTTCTGAACATGCCTTACCACGAGAAAGCTGAATCCCAGGCACAATTTCCCATCTACAACTAACTCCAAACCATGATTCCACTGTAAGAAATGGGAAGGGACAGCACAGCCAGCAGCCCATCCAGCTCCAGCTCTCCCTGTCTCCAGCAACACAACACGCTTGCTCCAAGCTGCCGCACACTGACGGCCAAATTCCACTCAAAGAGATCACCCAACTGTACACTTTTTTCTCCTCCCAGTATTTGCTTCACCAATGCCAGTTCAGAACGAGCCCCAAGGTCCCAGGAAACATTTCATCCTGATTTCAAAAGACTTTAGTTAAATGTGCACACTCTATTTCCCATATAACAGAACAAACGAAGATAAATGGTGTTCCTGACACTGCTGTGCTGGCTGCTACACACCTAAAAACCTGCCAGGCTCCTGAGGAATGAAAACCTCTCCCTGGGCCAGCCAAGGCTGGAAAGATGCTCTCAAAAAAAAAAATTTGTTACCTCCCCCTTGCCCAGTATCAAAGACCAGCACTGAAACTGCACAGGGTTTTAGACTGAATCCTGTCAGAATAAAGAAATTCCCTTCTGCAATCATCAGTCTGTGCTCCCAAAGTGTGACCACTGTTACACACTCACTATGGGACTCTGACTGCTCGCTTGCACACTTCCACACATGGTAATTCCACACGTTCCTCTCCAGCACATACAAAGCAATCTTACCCTAGTGATGTTTATGACCAGCTTATGTTTCTGCTTTCAACACTGCGAATGTTTTTAAAACACCAAGGGAAAGGGAAAACAACACTGGAAAAGCTGGAAGTTGAAGGAGCATTAACATTGCTAGGGGCTCAAATGCCACAGGGCTTGATGTTCCTGAACTGCAGCAGGCAGGTACTTCCCTTGGACAGCAACTCCATTCACTGCCAGGAGACAGGAACGACTTAAGAAGAGCAGGAAACAATGAGCTTTACTCCTGTGAAATGGTGGTTACCAATGACACCTGCATCTCCATGGGGTTTGCTGGCTGTCCCCAGACTGCGGGGGTTTTCAGCGTGTCCTCAAATGACCCTGCTCCTCAGGGACACCAAAGACCCCTCAGACCTGAGCCAACTCATGCCCATGACCTGCCGTGTTCCACCTCAGGTTCAACGGCGTGTTTGCTTCCCCTGGTCCCACAGGAATGTCCCCCAGCAGAGGTGGCCTTGGAGTCACCCACCTTCCACATCCTCGCAGCCTCCACTCTAGGCCAGCTGCCTCCTCGTCCCTCGGGCACACACAGACGTGTTCTCCTGTGCAGCCAGCATGGCAGGATGGGCAGTGTGCACATACATGAAGGACAATTTCCACACTCTGATATTCCTCTTTTTCAAATTTAAATCTCAATCTCACAACTATTTATGTCTCTATTTAAGCCTTGAATTATCCCACATAAATTAACCAAAATCACACCAGCAAAAAGTCATGAGCTTTTGTTTCCTCCCAAAACTGCTCTTCTCTTCAAACAGTACTGTCTCTCTTTTTGCTAACTCTGTATTATTTCGCCAAGTTAGGAATGGTCCAGAGAAATCTGGAGCTGAAGAATGTCTTTCCAGGAACTTGACGGGACTTGAAGTGCTCTGAAATGAAGCTGGATCCAAACCCATTCCCCCAGCTGGCCCCTGCCCCGGTCCTGCTCCAGCACCGCCACAATCTGTCAGCAGACTTCAGAAGTATCGGCACTCTCCCATGGGAGCAGCACTACCACACCCACCATCCCCCTGCTGCAAAGCAAGGGACCTTCCCAGGATCTACAGGCCTGAGAGCTGGGAAGTTAATGCAGCCAGTGTGGTGTAACAAAAATGCAGTCTGAGGACGCAGCTTGCCAGTGTCAGCATGAAGCCCCCAGCACCACTACACTGAATTTATTCTTCTTCTTTAAAAATCCACTTCATCAGATGTATTTTGCTCTATTTGATCAAAATGCTGCAGTTGCTTTCAACTACCTCAACAGAGTCTGCATCAGTTAAATCCTTAGATGTTCCCTAATGAAGAGGATAAGTCATAAGTATCTCAATAAATTCAAATGTGAACCCTAAGACAGTTTTCTTACTTGCATAATCCTGTGTTTCAGGACCTGACAATTCAGTGTTGACTTAAATCTCATTTTAACAGTAGTAATCCTCCTAGTGGCACCATGAAATGAGGAACAAGACAGACCTCTGGATCAGGATAAAAGCAGTTCTTGCTATTTCCGACAGGGACTGATTTGAGCACTGCTGTGCAGCCCTGGATGAAGAAACAGGCCTGGACCCCCCGGCCCTCACGTGAGCTCGGGCAGGGCCAGCACCGCACAAAACGAAGCGCAGGCAAACACAGAGGATCAAGGAGGTGCCGTTACTGACCAGCCCCCAAACCACGCTGGTTCTCCCTCTTACTGAGGTTGTCTGGACCTGAGAGAATTGGCAGCAGGGCTGCAGACTCGCCTTGGCTTTGGCCAGCCCACTGGAAAAGAGGCTTTCTCAGGCATCAGACACTCTCCGACACAGGAGTGGCTCCTGACACGAAGCACTGGCTCCTAAGCAGCACCTGGGACAGTTGTTCCAAAGTCACATCCAGTTGGGCTAAGGAGGCTCTGCAGTTCCAAAAAGAAAAACCAGCGCATCTCCTAAGTCAAAAACCAGATGTGTTCATTTGGTCTTGAATGTAATTTGCTGCTTCCAACAAATTTCAGTGAGCCTTGGCAACAAGGCATCTGTATTTGGGAAAACAGAGACTTGGGGTCATTCTGGAGAGAGGCCTCACAGACTGCTCCTGACCACTCACTTAAGACTTGGGACAAATGACTGAATGTTCTAGACATGAAGTTTCCTTATTTTATACCTTTTTACATTTCCCCTGCACACTAGTTCAGAAGTTTACTGATTCTGACTATGCCCAGCAGAGTTCCAGACTGTAACAGAAGCCCATGCTGGTTTCTATTATGCACAGCCTCTAAAAGATGACTGCAAATGCTGCAGAGCAATGTTTTAATTTTTATTTAATTTCTTCCTGCTGAAGCTGTAAAAGGAGCCATAACTCTTTGTCCGAGGATCTGATAAGATTTCAAAACACCATTTATCTTCTCACAGAGGAACACACGTGCTTTCCATTGTTTGGTTAGTTAATGGACTATTTGCCACTCAGCCTAACAATTGCCCCATTTTCTCTAAGTATTTGCCACTTTCCCTTTGTTTCCTCTTCTGGAGCTCAGCCTGTTGGCAAACGCACAGGCTGGAGAGGAGAAAAATGGCAAATCAGACCTTAGGAATTTGAACATTGTTTATGTTTTCATTTTTTGCCAAGGGTTACTGCTTTACGAGCTTCCCTGGAATCAGCTGTGTGTCCATCTGCCTCCCAGACAGAGCCTCACCACACCTCTGCACCTAGAATCCTGTCCTTGCCTTGCACTCCAGGGATGCCAGATACCACACACGCAAAATTACCCAAGAGTCATCTGCTCAAGCGTTCTGGGGTTTTCATTCTGTCTTAAAGAATAATCAGAGGCATGATCTGCCATTCTCACATTATTGTGAGATACAGTTACTGGGATTTTCTTTTATTCATTTTAAAAGAAATAAGGTTCTTATTCTATGCCCTTAGGTGTCACAAAAAGGGGAACAGCAACTCAAAACATTAATAGTTTTTGAAGTAGTGATGAAGTAGAGAGACTTGAACAATTAACAGTTACACATCTGAAGAGGAAGAAATAAGGTGCTCACCCATTTTCAACAATAACAATGCGTTTATATATTTTTAAGGTTTTTGGCAAAAAGTGGCAGACACTTTTACAGAATTCAGGAGTTTCATTTCTAAAAAGTAAATACTTCTACACCAGAAGATAAAACACTATCAAAACAAGTACTGGTGGACCTTAGACACAAAGTGCCAGAGTTTCAAGCTCAGACATCATCAGTAAAGAGACGTGGACTTTTAGTTTCCAGCTTCTTCTTAGACTTTAAAAACAGCACAGAAATGTGGATGTTCAAGACTTTTCAGATGCTGAAGGGAAAGTAGGAAAAGGCTTTTACACTTCATTGGGACACCCAGCTCGAGCATGAAGGAGCTGACTTAGCTGGAGTGTAATGTAACAGCAAAACCTGATTTGGAAGCTGCAGAGTCCATGGTGAATGTTCGCTCCAAAGGGAGGGTGTGTGACCCGTGCTGTTCACCACGTCCACTGAAACCCCAGCAGGTTTAGGACCACAACAGCTTGCAGCCTGCAGAAGCCCCTGTGCGGACAGGCTGAGCCCCCCCTGCCCTCCTGCCTCCCCTGCACACGGGCAGCAGAGGCCGCGTGGCAGCTGCTCTGCCGTCCTCTGCATCTGCAGCGCCCACAAGATTTGCATCTGACATCTATCTCCCCATTGTTCAGACATCTTCAGCTCAGCTTTCAGGAAACGCGGATGACTCACTATCGGAACATCTGACGAGGCTAACGTAATTTCAAAATGAGTTCTACTTAGGCTTATTTTTCCAAGAAAAAAAAAAAAAACACGAAGAAAATGTTTCAAAATTACACTAAAAATCAAATTTCTGTTGCAAACCACTTTCCAGATTTAGGAACTCCAGTGCTTATTTTTGCTGTAGACAGTCTAACAGACTTTCAGGCATCCAAATTTAGGAAAAAAATCCTACGGCATTTAAACAAGGCAGAGCCAGAGCTGGAGCTGACTCAGCTGCTCCAGCGCACAATTTGAATACACTACATAATCATTCTTGGTTTAAAATTATCCTCCTAATATCTAAAGGCCAGATTATCCCACACATGTTCATCTTGATTTGTGCATTCCCCTAGGCCAGCCTTGCAGGTTTCATTAGCACTAATTAGGCAGCAGGATGACAACACCCCACTGGGGCTGTCCTGGCCCTGACCTGCTGCTGCAGCACCTCCGAGGTACACCCACGGGCCTGGCTGCCTTTTCCTCCCCATGCTCCCAATTAACATGGCCCAGCAGCTGCTTATTCCTGCTCACAGGTAAGAAGGAGCAGTCAGGTGTGCCCAAGGGATGTGTTTCCCAACAACTGACAGTGTCCAGAGCCCCGGACTGCAGTGACATCACTCCTTACACAGTGCAGGACGAACCTCGGGAGTCAACAGCGCTCTCCCTGCTCTAGCCCTGCACAGAATTTGCGCATTCATTTCACAGAGAGGGGAAAAAAGAAAAAAGAAAAAAGGAAAAAGAAAAAAAAAAAAAAAAAGAAGTGCCTTACCCAAACCTAAAGTTCCACTTCTGGCATCTATTTTTGCCTCCTTCAGGCAGGGCAGGGCAGGGCAGGGCAGGGCAGGGCAGGCTGTTTGCCTGTGGTGGCTGTGTGCTCTGTGCGCTCGGTCCCTGTGCCTGCAGAGGACACCTGGGCCAGGGCCAGAGGCGAAGGGCACTGCCACTGCACGGGGTCTCCTCTGAGTATCTGCTGTGCCTGTTTATATGTTCTAAATATAGCAGAACACATGGGCCCACTCCAGGTCGGGAGAAGTCCTGCTCCAGGGGCTGCAGCTCTGCAGCGCTCACACCTGCCTGACGTCAGCACTCACACAGCAGCTACTCCTAAGGCACACTCACACAAGGTCTTGGGAGTGATACCAGTGACAGATTACAGGATCACAGACTGGTTTGGACTAGAAGGGCCCTTAGAGACCATCTAATTCCAAACCCCTGCCAAGATGCATTCTCAGTTTGTAAAAAAAAAAAAATAAAAAAATTCAGTGACTAAATAACTGTCTTACATCCGAGAGATAATATAGGGATAGCTGCTTAATTAATACTACTATCATATATATTTAATTAAAAAATCAAGTACTTTAACATTAATGTCAATTTTTCGGCATACTGTTATTTCAGTAAAGAGCAAGGATATTACATAATGAATTATTGAGAAATTAAAAATTAATTTTGAATGTCTTAATCATAAGATCTTTTTTTCTCTGTGCTAAACTACTGCCTGACCTTACAGGGTCCAGATGGAGCTGGTGCAGCATTACCATAAATTATTTTTAGAGAATATCCAAAGTTTGGGATATTGCAGACCAAGTAACACAGTGACAAGTGCTGCTCAAATCAGCACACACCAAAACTGACATGGAGCTGACACAAACCCAAAACTGAGTAATGGCTTCAGCGGTGGGGATTGGGAATTCCCAGAAGGAAGATATCCCTCTTCTGTTTACCCAAGGTGTTCTTGTACATTATACAGCTCCTTAACTAACCAGTCCAGCGCAGGGGAGCCACTGAGAGCCGGAGGTGCCAGGCCCAGGCCGGGGCAGCAGGTCCCCCTGGAGCAGCTCCCCTGCCCCGTGCCCCCGCTGCAGCAATGGGATCGCCCGCTCCCCCGGGAGCCTCTCCAGCACACAGCAGCTCAGCCACAGGCCAACCTTTCAGCATGAGCACAAGTAAACAGCTCTGGTCAGCAGTGTATTTTTAAACAGCAGATTCTTTCCCAGCTCCCATCTCGGCCACTGCCCAGGGCAGCAGCAGGCTCCTCTCCTCCCAGGATCTGCAGTAACACTGTAATGCTACCTACAGTTATCACCACGGACCTTGCAGCGCCTGGCAAAGGTCACCATTAGCTCCTGCATTAAAAGAGGAGGGGAAGAGCCCTGCTGAGGCAGCAGAGGAGCCAGCCGTGCCACTGGGGCTGGGGAAGCCTGGCCAGCCCCTGGTTCATCCCCTCTCATACAGACACCAGCACACGCTGCTGCCCAGCTCCAGCACCGCCCGCCTCGCCATCCAGCACAGAGACCTTAAGGCACTTCCAATGACCACGGATGTCAGAACCCTGAGCAGGGGATGCTGACATTGAACAAACCTGGGTGATGCCTCCTATGGCGAAGGAGATTCCCGTCCCATTCACTCTGGTCGTCGGTTTCCACCTTTTTGGCTGGACCTTCATCCTGAGAAGCGCGAGGCCACCAGGGTCAGGCCACTGCAGCCTGACCGCACATTGCTGGGAACCAGGGGACACTGCGGCTGCTGTTTCACCAGCAAACCCACTCTGGCTCTCTCAGCCCCTCACACAGGGACAGGCTGGAGGCTCCAAGGCCAGGCCCATGTTCTGGTAGCACCAAGGTGACACCCCAGGGCTGGGTCTCCCCACCAGCACCGGCCCTGCTCCTACCTCCGACTCCCATTTAATGCATAAAAACCATCTTGTTTTGACATTTTAACATCAATAGCCCTGCATGCACTGTAATTACTGTAACTTTAAAACAAATTTTAACAACACAGAAACAAAAACATTTCAATATCTGCAAGTTGAACCATGGCTGGGGGTGATGGGGTGGGTATTTCAGGCCTGAGAGCGCTGTAAAGCTTCACCCTCTACCCTGATCTGAGACAAAGCACATTTTCGAGCTCGGGATGTTGCAGGATTTACACAAACCTGCTGTAACCCACTTCCTGCCAGCGGCGCCGGGGCCTGGCTGCGCACGACCTGCAGTAGCTGCTACAGCTACAACTCCCTCCCTGAGCACGTCTCAGCCAGCAGCCAGCTCCACACACTCGCTACACTTCCCGGGAGCTGGGCCCAGCATGAGAAAACTACACTGGAGAAAAAAACGACAGACAGATTTCTGCTTCTCAACTTCAGATTTTTTCATGACTCTGCTGAATTCATTCTGTACTGTTTGTGGGATGAGTATTTTACATAGTCTATTTAATTCATGAAAAACGAAGGAAAGGCGATGGTCGGACCCACATGTTTAATGCCCATCCCTGAAACTACAGCGAAACAACAGTCATACATTTATAGCACCTAGCTTGGATATGTCTCCTGAAAACCCTCTCTGCTCTTGCCCTACTTGCACCTTGCCTCCTGCTAAGTGCTGTCCTTCAAGCAAGTGCATTTGGGAAAAAGACGGGAGAACCACAGTAGTGCCAACCACAGAAAGGCAAGCAGGGTGCCCAGAGACACCCAATAACCCAGGGAGGAAAACACTCTTCTAAGGTTCACCATCAGCTGTCCAGAGACACCAACAACCCACTGGTAGTTAACAGATGGAAACAAATCCTCATATTGCTTACATGGTTTGTGCTATTAAAAACAAAGAATCCTTACAGTGACTTTGCTGTTTCTACATGAAGCGCCCTTTATTCAGCTAAAGGCAGGGAATAATTCGGAGGCAAAGAGCAAGTCCCTCTGGCCATACCAGAGGATTTGAGCCCTGCCAGGTATATTTTCCCTTCATTCCCCCTATCCTTCCCCTGAGGAAAGCAGCAAAACAAATCGACAAGCATCAATAAAAGTATCAAAACACCCCACTGCTGGCAGCCAGTACTCACTCCAGTTCAGCTGCAGGGTTTCTCTGGCTACAACTGCTTCTTTCATTAAATACATACACTTGAAAATAATGTAGTATTTACTCACTTTCAATGAGTCAAAGCAGGCGATTACACGTCCGTTTTCAACTTGGCAGCTTTTCGATGGGTGTGCAAATTTACATTCCGTGTCTGGTCGTGAGCAAGTCCCCCTTTGGAACTCCCTACACACTTCCAGCGTTAGCCATTTTGTGTCCCGGATCGGCGTGACGCTAACAGCCATCTTTAGATTTTACAGGTAGTTAAAATTTCCAATAAAAACGGGCAAACGAGGAGCTGAACTGATAAACTGGAAATGATGAAAGTGCCACCTCCAGAACACAGTTTTCCCCCGCTCCCTATTTTAAAATAAGTACATGTAAAACTGGGCGGCTGCAGTCCCGAGGAAGAGCTGTGTCACCAGAGTTGGGGCGGCGGGCCGGTTCCTGCGCCGGGCACGGCGGGGCTGGCGGGCTCGGGGCGCTCAGCAGCCCATGCCGGGCGGGCAGCGCTGCCCGGGCACGGCGGCCGGCCAGGGCCGGGCAGGGGGACCGGCAGGGCCGGGCAGGGGGACCGGCAGGTGCCGCCG